>SNQJ01S0243060.1:0-13358 GCA_010110895.2 Picea sitchensis
TGGCCCGACATGAATGGTCGAGGATGTTACAAATTGGTAATTGATCATGAAAGAGTGTTTTGAAGTAGCATGGCCTACCCTGTTGAAGGCTAGGAATGTTACAAAGACGGTTTCAGAACTAAGTAAAGCATCTAAAGAGTGGCATGACCTGGCCTATGGGTGGCTGGGTGTGGTTATTTTTTAAAAAGATATAATGAAATTGTTATATTGTAAAAATATTTATATAATTTTTTTTATAAAGGGACTATATGGAAATGAATATAATATTAATTATCCAAAATTAAAATTGAAAATAATAATTAAAATAAATATATTACTTAAACTTAATACATAAGTAATTTTTTTCCCATCTGTTTTACAATGTGAAAATGAAATGATTTGAATGAAATGATTTGAATTTAATTTAAATATTAAATATGCATAGTTATTTATAGATTTTTATTTTGTTGTTTTCTCATCGTTTAAATTCATAATAAGGAATTGAGAAAAATATCTTTAATTTAATGATAATATTGGAATTAAAAAAGCTACAATAATTGTTAACAAATGATTTGTTTTGATATGTTTCTAAATGTGATGCCATGTTATATTTTAAATTTATTTTTATGAATGATTTTAGATAAATAAAAAAGGAATATCTCATTTGTTAATGTTTTAAAACAAATGAATACCAAATATGGTGAAACATACTTGCACACTACATAGGTCATAGAATAGGTAGTATGATCCAAAGAATGGTGCATTAAACCATTAAATGCAGCAATGATGAAAGGAAAGTGTTTCAACGAAGCATCTACAAATAATATGAAAAACCCAAGTTGTATAACGAGGAATTGGTTCAAACCCCTTGATGTTTGACATGTATTACTTGAGGCGTTGAACCCACCATCATCATTGAGGAATAAATAATATAGTAACTCAACCAAATACCATGCCTTTTCACCAATTCACTTAATATGAAACATAGAATCCAAATTGTTGATTACTTTAATAACATAAAACACTCATGTTCTTTAAAATACACCATAAAACATATAAATCAGAATCCACATTGTTGATTACTTTAATAACTTAAAACAACACTCATGTTCTTTTAAATACACTATAAAACATATAATTTATTCAATGTGCTAAAACATATAATTTATTCAATGTGCCAAAAACTCTCATCCATCATCTTTAATTATCAATTTTTTTTATTATATATATATATATATATATATATATATATATATTCGTTTAGTGATTTGATTGGTAAAGTCTATAAAACTATATATACCTTACTCTCTTTTAAATTTGAACTTATAACCTTTTTAGAAAAAACACATATTCTTAACTATTAAACCCACTCAAAAAATTAAAAATGCATTAATACACATCATCAACAAACTTGTATAATTATAATCTACTTAAAATCTCACAACTATCTTATCTTCAACTATCTTATCTTACTGTAATTCCTTACATCATAAACATGATACCATCATACCACTGAACGAGAAGCAAGATCCTTCGAATCAGAAATAAATAATATGCATGGTTGGGATCTACCTCTTGGGGTTTTTATTTGAATGTATTATGGAGTTATAATGCTGATATATCTAATCCCTCTACTACCGAAATTTGCATACGGGTCAACCCAGTAAAACGACACTAAACCCTATGTTGACTAGCTTGAATTCCAAACCTTTATTATTTTTACAGTGCCTTTCGTTGAGGTACGCCTCAGTGTATGGAATGCAGAATAGGTTTTACAATTTTTTGAAGAGTGTTCTTCTTAATACCCACCGTGTAGAACCCAACCACCAGCGTCATTTCTAATTTGGCATCTTACAGAGAAGCAACAAGTCTATGGCGGATACTATCTGACATGTTTGATCCCTTCCTACTCACAGTTTATACCATTCCCTTGTGGGCGAATTGGCAAAATGGATCTGTGCAAAAGCAGTTAATTTATTTGTGGCCGGATTTACGAAATGGATCTGAACCAAAACCATTTAATTATCTAAACATTCAGATCGAGACCATTATCAATCTAATAAGCTATTGGCCTTGTCTTGCACACAATATTGAATTCTTACTAAGACAACAATAAATAAATAATAATGTCGAAAGGTGTACATCTATTGACAATGGGCAGATTTAATAGGGGTTTAGTGCTTAATAAGTTTTTTATGGACATGATTAAATATGGCTGGAATATTCTTAGTAGTCACACAAAATAAATGGCTGTGATTTCAATTATTAACTTCCTAGCTATTATAAAGACATCCATTTATGTGTTTACTTTTTTACATTTACCTAATCATATTTAAAAATTACTTTGAGCTAACGGATTGCCACGTAAGTGATTAACATAAATTAAAATATTAACACCAGATAAATGAAGCTCAACCATTTATTTGTTAATCAATAATAAAATTTAATATATTCTTTTAAGGATTCTTTTAATCTTATCAGCTTTTCAACGTTGATCAGCCACAATTATGTGGCTGTGCTAATAATAATAATAGAGTCAAAAGAGGAACTGAAACGGGTGTTTCTACTACTTAAGCCAACAACGATAAGTAATGTTAACAACGAATAAATCCACCGGTCTAAACGTTCAATTAAGTAAATGGGCACATCTCAGCCATCGATAAATCGTTGACCTGGTATTAAATTGTGCATTGACCAGAAATATTTGCATATTATCTATTGTTGGAACAAGGGAAGTGAAAACATCAATTTTTATATAATAGAAAGTACCATGTTTGTCAAGATCTGATTGGACAATGGATTGGAGGTCTTATTGCCGGTTTCACTATTCTCAATGTTATATTTGTTGGCATAGCCAAAGTATTTGAATCGTATAAGGTATTTTCAAATCATATATTTTCTTATGCATTGGTGGAAGCTGGATTAATGCTAGCATTAGTTTGAATGTTTCCTTAAGCATTTCCCGTTGGCTTCAATACATTGTCTGCCATATTACTATGTCTGATTTTTTCTTTATTGTTGCGTGCTTCGAGAGATGAGGCTTGCCACGCTGCATTTTTTCTTAAATGTTTGAACAGGGCTAGGCCCTTAAACGATCCTGACAGTGTTAAGTGTTTACCTAACAACTCTGGCAGTCTTAAATGTTTATTGTACAAGTGTGTTGGAATACAATTTCGTTCAATTTTTTTGATGGTAGTCGGACATCTTCCATCGATTTTTATATAATAAAAAGTACCATCTTTGTAAAGATGTGATTGGACAACGGGTTGGAGGTCTTTTTCACGACTTTGCTATTCCCAATGTTATATATGTTGGCATATCCAAAGTATTTCATCGTATATGGCCTTTCAGAATCATATATTTTGTTATGCAATGGTCGAAGGTGGATTAATGCTAGCATTAGTTCGAATGTTTCCTTTAACAATTTATGCTAGCTAAAATACATTGTCTACCATATTAGTATGTCTGTTTTTTGTTTTATTCTTGCGGGTTTCGAGAGAACAGATTTGCTACGCTGCATTTTTTTCTTGAATGTTTGTACAGGGCTAGGCCCTTGGGTGGTCCTAGCAGTCTTAAGTGTTTACCTCACAGTTTGAATGTTTATTGTGCAAATGCCTTGGGATACTGTTTTGTTCTATTTGTTTATGGTCGACATCGCTGCTCCAGTGGTCGATGCTTCTTCGTTGGTTCGTACCAGGATTGTTGTTCTTGTTTGATTCAACTTTGCAAAGATGAGGTCCTGCAGCTGTAGTTGCAGATGATCTTTGTCTGTGCTCTTAATTTCTGTTCCTGGAAACCACACGTCTTCATATGCCGACAACGACGTTCATAGTTGTTTGGAAAATTGCAATGCGAAGGGGTTCTCGAAAAATAGTTATAGACGTAGGGAAAGATTTTATTCTGTGGGTCGGAAAACTACGCCCACCTATTATGTTTCTGCCCAGTAAATTTATGGTGTTATTTATTTGCGTTCTTTCTTTTGTTTTGTGCCCAGTTTTGGGCTTGTGGTTTTCCTATTTTTCTTTCCTTTTTTTGGGGGGGGGGTGCTATTTTTTTTTAACCCTTTTCTTTGTTTTTAGACAAACTGAAAGTATCTAACAAACACCTTCAAAATCAGAGTTGAGGGGATGGAAGAAGTAATATATGTTGAGTCGTATGAAATAGATAAACAATGCATTATACATGACATCATTGATGTGGCTTTGCATAACAATGGCCTCTTTAGATTCGATACATTCTCATATACTGTAGGGGATTGCCTTTTCGATACATTCCATGTTCTGCTGCATTTTGGGTATTCATCGACCGAGCTGCACAATGGATTGATAGATTATTTCTTGGCATGTTTCAAAAATGGCGACGCGGAAGCATTGAACTCCTATGAATACGAACTGGAATCTGATTTTCTTCGGCAGTTGCACGGAATACATGATGTCGCTACGTATTTTTCTAATATGCGGTTGTCTGCATTTGCAGCTGTGCCTACACATGAAAGGGGACTCTGGGGAGACACATTTTGTATACGGTGGCTGTCTATCTGGCTCAATATATCGGTTGGAATATGGTCATTGACAAGAAACAGAAGATATCTATTATTCAACAAAGGTGCCTCTGGCAATCCATATTGCATCTTGTTCCATGACGCCAATGGTCTTAGTGGTTATTATGAACCACTCCTGTACAGGAACATGTCCATGTGCAATGTTGAAGTAGCTCATATTTACTTGTCCTTCTTTTGCAAAGACCTTGAATCACAATGGGAACGAATTATGCATCGCATAGATAGCCATGGTTTACAGGTGACAACAAATATTGTGTCTAACTATGGATATAGTCTGTTTAATGAAATTTGTTCTTTGGTAGAAATGGAGTTTGATGTGCAGTCACTGCGGCTTTACACCGTGCAGTCGTTTTGCAATGTAATTGTAGGCGGCAGCCAAAAGACTTCTAGGTGCTTGCATCAACACCTTTTTCCATATCTCCTGGAAAATATGCCCGCAGTTGGAACTTCACAGGAATACCTTGTAAACATGGTGCTTCCATATGAAAAAGGGAATGTGGAGGGTTGCAGTTTCTATTTCCAATGACTATCTATGATATTCAGAGTAAATTTCCAGGTTTGGTCGGTGTTGCCAGATGGCACTGTCCATTCTTGGTTTATTGATTCAAATTACGATCGAACATTTGACATCCTCTCGTTGAAAACAGATACAACACATATCCATTATGAACCTTTTCTTCGACATATCCGTGGTTCAGGGTTGGATGTCCATGCCACCCAAACAACATCAAATCTACATACACGCGGAATGCTTTTTAGTAAGAATGAAACTCTTGCCAATACCGATATGGCCATAGAGGGCTTGAACAAAAAAACGATGCGTGAAATTCATTACAGTTGTGATGAGCCCATACAGGGTTTAAACAAAAAACCTAGAGTAAGTTATCAGAACTTGAAAAAAACTATGCGTCAAATTCATCCCAGTTGTGATGAGGCCACACAAGCCTTGAACAAAAAACGTAGGCTACGTTATCAACACCTAGGTCAGAGCGAAATTCATTGCAATTGCCATCAACTCATCGTGCCCTTGGGAAAGAAACGTAGACTAAGTTACCAAAACTTGAAAAAGTTCATGCGCGAGAGAAAGAAATACATTACCACGCTTCCTATTAGAGAGAAAGCCAGATATGAGAATCTAAAGAAACTTGTCTGTGCAGAAAAGAACAGAAACATGTGCGCTCACATATCCCAGAATGGTCATGCAACCATCACATTTTGTGCGCTAGCAGCAACACCATGGACTATTGGTAATGAAAACCAGGAAACAGTTTCCACCCATACTTCCCGGCGAAAGAAAAATGCAACACAGATGTACATGAAAGAAATTAAAGATACTCCTTCCATTGGATGTGCAATTTGTGAGCAACTGAATTTCTCAAAATACAAGTCTTTCATGGCTGCTTTGCAAGCATAATACTTCTAGTTGACAGTGCACGATAAAACATTTTCCAGTGGAAAATTTTGTCTTCCATGCAAACAGTCGCCTCAACATGGAAAACTGCCACAGCTCCCAATGCCTAGCCAGATAAGATGTAATGCACCACTAGTAGATATAAGTGCACTTACGGAACTTGAGGAGAGAGTTGGCTCTCTCCGAATTACATTTACTAGAATCAGGCCTTGGGGCTATAAATGATTCTAGATGGGATTAACAGGATCAATTATTAATGTGCCTGTTCAAGTAGATGTTGTACAAAGACTCTGCCACAATTCATTAACAATACACTGACAATTGTTGTGCCTCTAAAAAGATGCTTGCGATACAAAAATGCATATCAGACAGGGAAAGTGCCTGTGCATGCTGTTATGAAAGCATTAAAGGAATTATGTTCGAGGGCCATGTACAAAGCACATAACATTTGTATAAATGACAACTGGAACAATGTTCTTGCAGAAGAGAATAACAACTTTGCATACACTTTCAAAAATCCTATTGAATTTGATACAAGTGATGAATCAGAGAATGAAACACGTGTTGAGACATTGGTGCATGGAATTCAAGGACAAATTCGTTGAGGAAATGAACTTTCCAACACTCCTCTATGGAGATGTAGGTGCCATTGATATCACAAAATGATTTAGTTATCATAAAATAGTCCGATGGGAGCTGCTACATTCAAGCCCCAATCCCAGTCTATATGACAAACACATTTAAATTTCCAGGAATATGTAACAAAGTCTTCTTTTTTCCATATTTTCGAAATAAAACTATTCATTTGTCTTCTCATAGATTTATGTGTTGCTACCATTTTCTCTTTAGCTATGCTGAATGTGAAGACATTCTGTTTATTTTATTTCAATTATCTTCCTTTTTGATGCTACCTGTCCTTTAGAATGTTTTTGAAAAAGGCCCTTACAATTCAAATAGTCCGAACTCTGGTTGTGAATTTGTATATCGCCGAACTTTGGGTGTTCTCTGTAGGCCACGAAACAATAGAGGCCCATTTTTCAGCCCGCCAGCTCCATAACCCGTGATCCAACAATTGACTAACTATGGATTCAGGGCTCCGTCCATGCTTTATCAAATCTCATCCCCATAGTTTATAAAAGTACATATTTTGTATGTATAAAACTAAATATTTGCTTTTTAAAATTACATCTTTCGTATGTATAATTTATGGTCTTCAGGGACCTTTAACTTTATAAATTTCAATTTCTTCTCTCCAGGAGCCCTTGTTTTAAGGAAAGTTAATTTGGAAATGCTGTTTTTTTGTGTGCTTTTCTCCACTAAACTATGTAACAAGCGTCACTTCTATTTTTTTGTGCTTTCTTGTCCACGACCCTATGTAAAAAAAGTACGGTAATGCTAATTTTTTTTGACACGAGCCCTTTCAAATTGAAATTGTGCCCAAGTCTGATTGTCAATTTGTATATCGCAGAACTATCAATGCTTTTTTGTAGGACACGAAACAACAAAAAAACCCAAATTTCAACCCCCCATCCCAAGAACCCGCTATCCAAAAACTGACAAATTATGCTATGACGGCTCCGTCCATGCTCTTTAACATCTCATCCCCATACTATATAAAAATACATATTTCGTATCTATAAATATAAATATCTACTTTGTAAAATTACATATTTTGTATGTATAAATTATGCATATTTTTCCCTGCCTGGTCATTTTCAAAATTACATATGCGGTAAATCACTCACTCAAATTTCACATATCATATTTTACACACACACACACACACACACACACATATTTGTGTGTGTGTGTGTTTCTTTAAATTTACAGAAATATGTAAGACATTTTATTATTTTTTCTACATAAATGTCATAAAATTGTGTTCACTATTTTATCTTTACCAGCTGTTCTGCTTACTGCTTACCACAAAGGCCGTTACAATTGAATTAGTCCGAACTACGCTTGTCAATTTGTATATCGTGGAACTCTGGGTATTCTTTGTAGGCCACGAAACAACAGAGGCCCATTTTTCAGCCTGCCAGCCCGAGAACCCGCGATGCCAAAAAACCAGGCTAGCTATGAATTAGGGCTCTGTGCATGCTCTATAAAATGTCATTCCCATAGTCTATAAAAGTACATATTTCGTAAGTATAAAAGTAAATATCTGCTTTATAAAATTGCATCTTTGCTATGTATAGTTTATGTTGTCCAGGAACCTTTAATTTCATAAATTTCAATTTCTTGTGTCCAGGAACCCTTGTTTTAAGAAAAACTATTTCGGGAATGCTAGTTTTTTTGTGCTCTTCTCCACGAACCTATGTTACAGACATTACTACGATTTTTTTGTGTTTTTTGTCCACAAGCATATGTAAAAAATACTATTTCGGGAATGCTACATTTTTTTGGACATGATCCCTTAAAAATCTAATAGTCCGTAAGTCCGATTGTTAGTTTGTATATCGTGAAAACTATCGGTGCTTTTTGTAGGATAGGGAAGAACAAAAGCCCAATTTTTAGCTCGACATCCCGAGAACCCGACATCCAAAAAATGGCTAAGTATGGAATGAGCGCTCTGCTTTGTAAAATTACATATTCCGCTTGTCAATTTGTATATCCCGGAACTCTGGGTATTATTTGTAGCCCACGGAACAACACAGGCCCATTTTT
The DNA here is from genome assembly GCA_010110895.2 of Picea sitchensis. NCBI lineage: Eukaryota > Viridiplantae > Streptophyta > Pinopsida > Pinales > Pinaceae > Picea > Picea sitchensis. The sequence continues at coordinate 8,619 of SNQJ01S0243060.1, forward strand.
CAGCCCGAGAACCGGTGATGCAAAAAACTGGCTAAGTATGAATCCAGGGCTCTATGCATGCTCTATAAAATGTCATCCCCATACTCTATAAAAGTACATATTTCATATCTATGAAAGTAAAAATCTACTTTATAAAATTGCATCTTTCGTATTTATAATTTATGCTATGCAGGAACCTTTAATTTCATAAATTTCAATTTCTTCTGTCCAAGAACCCTTGTTTTAAGAAGCATCCAAAAACTGGCTAAGTATGGAATGAGGGCTCCGCTTTGTAAAATTACATATTTTGTATCTATAAACTATGTTGTGCAGGAACCTTTCATTTCATAAATTTCAATTTCTATTGTGTCGACGATCCCTTCTTTTAAAGAAAAATAAGTCAGGAATGGTAATTTTTTTTTGTGTTTTTTCTCAACAAACCTATGTAGCAGACATTACCACTATTTTTTACAATTGAACTAGTCTGAAATCTGCTTGTCAATTTGTATATCGTGGAACTCTGGGTATTCTTTGTAGACCACGGAACAACTCACGCCCATTTTTCAGCCTGACAGTCCGAGAACCCGCGATGCAAAAAACTGGCTAACTATGAATCCAGGGCTCTGTGCATGCTCTATAAAATGTCATCCCCATACTCTATAAAGTACATATTTCGTATCTATGAAAGTAAATATCTGCTTTATAAAATTGCATCTTTCGTATGTATAATTTATGGTATCCAAGAACTTTTACTTTCATAAATTTCAATTTCTTGTGTCCAGGAACCCTTGTTTTAAGAAAAGCTATTTCAACAATGCTAGTTTTTTTGTGCTCTTCTCCACGAACCTATATAACAGACGTTACTACTATTTTTGTGTTTTTTGTCCACGACCTTGTGTAAAACATATGTAAAGAATATTATTTCGGCAATGGTTAACTTTTTGGAAAGGATGCCCTTAAAATTCTAATACTCCGCAAGTCGGATTGTCAGTTTGTATATCACGGAACTATTGGTGCTTTTTATAGGGCATGGAAGAACAGAAGCCCGATTTCCAGCCCGACATCCCAAGAACCTGCCATCCAAAACTGGCTAAGTATGGAATGACGGCTCCACTTTGTAAAACCACATATTCTCTATGTATAAATTATTCTGTCCAGGAACCTTTCATTTCATAAATTTCAATTTCTATTCTGTCCATGATCCCTTGTTTTAAAGAAAACTAAGTCAGGAACGCTAAATTTTTTTTGCGTTTTCTGTCAAGAAACCTATGTAACAGACATTGCCACTAATTTTTACAATTCAAATAGTTCGATCTCCGCTAGTCAATTTGTATATCGCGAACTCTGGGTATTCTTTCTAGGCCACGGAATAGCAGAGGCCCAATGCTAAATTTGTTGGACATGATGCCCTTAAAATTCTAATAGTCCGGTAGTCCAATTGCTAGTTTGTATATCACAGAACTATCAGTGCTTTTTGTAGGGCACAGAAGAACAGAAGCCCAATTTTTAGCCCGACATCCCGAGAACCCGCCATCAAAAAACTGGCTAAGTATGGAATGAAGGCTCCGTTGTGTAAAATTACATTCTGTATGTATAACTTATGTTGTCCAGGAACCTTTTGATTTCATAAATTTCAGTTTCTAGTGTCCACGATCCCTTCTTTTAAAGAAAACCAAGTCAGGAATGCTATTTTTTTTTTGCTTTTTGTCAACAAACCTATGTAACAGACATTATCAGTATGTTTACAATTCAAATAGCCCCAACTCCGCTTCTCAATTTGTATATCGCGGAACTATGTATGTATAAATTATTCTATATAAAACTACATATTATGTATGTATAAATTATTCTGTCCAGGAACCTTTCATTTCATAAATTTCAATTTCTATTCTGTCCACGATCCCTTGTTTTAAACAAAACTAAGTCAAGAACGCTAAATTTTGTTTGTGTTTTCTGTCAAGAAAACTATGTAACAGACATTGCCACTGATTTTTACAATTCAAATAGTCCGATCTCCACTAGTCAATTTGTATATCATGGAACTCTGGGTATTCTTTGTAGGCCACGAAACAGGAGAGGCCCAATGCTAAATTTGTTGGACATGATGCCCTTAAAATTCTAATAGTCCGGGAGTCCAATTGTCAGTTTGTATATCGTGGAACTATTGGTGTTTTTTGTAGGGCATGGAAGAACAAAATCCCAATTTACAGTCCGACATCCCGAGAACCCGCCATCCAAAATTGGCTAAGTATGGAATGATGGCTCCGTTTTGTAAAACTACATATTCTCTATGTATAAATTATTCTGTCCAGGAACCTTTCATTTCATAAATTTCAATTTCTATTCTGTCCACGTTCCCTTGTTTTAAAAAAAAATGAGTCAGGAACACTAAATTTTGTTTGCGTTTTCTGTCAACAAACCTATGTAACAAACATTGCCACTAATTTTTACAATTCAAATAGTCTGATCTCTGCTAGTCAATTTGTATATCGCGGAACTCTGGGTATTCTTTGTAGGCCACGGAACAACAGAGGCCCAATGCTAAATTTTTTGGACATGATGCCCTTAAAATTATAAATAGTATGGGAGTCCAATTGTTAGTTTGTATATCATGGAACTATTGGTGCTTTTTGCAGGGCACGAAAGAACAAAAGCCCAATTTTCAGCCCGACATCCCGAGAACCCGCCATCCAAAAACTGGCTAAGTATGGAATGAGGGCTCTGCTTTGTAAAATTACATTCTGTATGTATAAATTATACTGTCCAGGAACCTTTCATTTCATAAATTTCAATTTCTAGTGTCCACGATCCCTTCTTTTAAAGAAAACCAAGTCAGGAATGCTAATTTTTTTTGTGTTTTTTGTCAACAAACCTATGTAACAGACATTACCAGTATGTTTTACAATTCAAATAGCCCCAACTTCGCTTGTCAATTTGTATATCGCGGAACTCTGGGTATTCTTTGTAGGCCATAGAATAGCAGAGGCCTGGTTTTAAGCCCGCCAGCCTGAGAGCCCGCGATGCAAAAAATTGGCTAAGTATGAATTCAGGGCTCCGTGCATGCTCCATAGAATGTCATCCCTGTACTTTATAAAAGTAAATATTTCGTATGTATAAAAGTAAATATCTGCTTTCTAAAATTGCATCTTTGGTATGTATAATTTATGTTGTCTAGGAACCTTTAATTTCATAAATTTCAAGTTCTTGTGTCTAGGAACCCTTGTTTTAAGAAAATCTATTTCAGGAATGCTAGTTTTTTTTGTGCTCCTCTCCACGAATCTATGTGACAGATGTTACTACTATTTTTTTGTGTTTTTTGTCCACGAGCATATGGAAAACATATGTAATTTTAGTTTCTATTGTGTCCACGATCTTCTTTTAAAGAAAACTAAGTAAGGAATGCCACTTTTTTTCCTGTTTTTTGTGAACAAACCTATGTAACATATATCACCACTATTTTTTCATGTTTTTTCCCATGTACTCATGTACTACAACTTCCTGCCCATGTGTCTGTACTCCATCACATTTATTCCCTTTCCCGCAGATGGGGTTGTAGTTGACCACACGCATCGAGCGGAGCAGCCAAGAGTGATCCTCCATGGCGCCGGCCACGTGACGACTACGTGCCACTCCCTCCCACCTGCCTCATGACTTTAAATTCAGCTCGCTCGAGGCAGGCCATCATTACTCTCAGTGCACCCTGCTTTGCCTTAGCATCCCTTCGACGGACCAACACCCTCACTGGGCCTTTACTCTACACGTGCGGCCATTTATGGAACCTTGCTAGCTCCCTGGCCTATTTCAATTGCTCCAACGGCTCTAGATGGCTCATTCTTTCCTGGTTTTTCTTCTCAGACCTTGGCCTCCTGCCCACCCTTTCCCTGCTCTACTTTTATCCTCTCTTGCTCTGTTCCTGGTGCATTTTCGCTCTCCCACTGCCCTGGCATCTGTTTCACATCCATGCCCTTTGGCTCCTCCCAAATCTCCAGCCACCCAGTCGCTTGAGGACCAGGCTCACCACACCTAATTTCAGATCAATGGTCCAGAAGCCAGTCAAAATTCACGACGACAACCCCAATCTCGAGGCGGTTCCAACGCTGAACTAGAATGCGAGTGGAAAACATCCCTTGCATTGGTGTAGAGCCTGATATTCAACCTGCTTCGGGACATGGACAACCTCCAGTTCCACCTCGAGACCCTGGACGACAAAGCCTCTCAACTCCTATAGTTTCTCTCCGCGTTACAGGGTGGTCATCACCTCCTAGCAGAGGCAACCCAAGCAACAACAACCCAACCATCATCTACCTCGGCACCAGTGTTGGCACTGGAAACTTTGGTCCACGCACAGGCAGACCCCAACCAGCAGAGACTTCCATCACTCCCGGAGGAGGTACATAAGGAATATCATGTGCCATCACAGACAGAGGACTCCATGAAACTGGACCAGACACCACTTGAGGAGGAGCCGCCTCCTCCCGGGGACATGACATTCGTCGCCTTCTGCATGCACACGTGGCTGCACTATAGCCCTACCGGTGATCTGTTTGTTCTTTTTGTCTATTGTTTTGTCATGTGCATGGCGACCTTTCATGCATTTGTCCATGGTTATTATAGTTATTCTCTCTACACTTTCGATAGTTGTAACGACCACCCTTATGGGCCAGAATTTTGAATTGTTTTTGTGTCAGTAACAGTCTAGTCTTCAATTATGAAGCGCTTCGGCTAGCTGAGCTAGTTTCCCCTCAGGGCAACTCACTGTTT
>SNQJ01S0243061.1:0-13358 GCA_010110895.2 Picea sitchensis
AACGTATTTAATTCTGAAATCTGCAACATTAATGTAATAGATAGGAAGAAAATGCAGTTGCATTTATATCTGCAGATCTAAACTGATTTTGGAGCGTATGTTCCTATCCGCCGGATGTAATAGACATTTATGTTTGTTTAATGAAAGTAGGTAGATATGAATTTTATATTAGACAGTTTAGAAGCGTGGGAGGGAAAACGGATTATAGACACCCTCAATGCTTGTATCGTTGTAACATTATTATGATTCAGAATTCATAAGATGTAGAGATATAGAAGAGAAGAGAGGAGAAAAAAGAAATTTATGCATTTTTAGTTGTTGATATTTACCATGTACAGGAGCACTAGAATTAATAGAAGAAGGCTTTGATTCCAAATCTATGTGTTTGTTATGGTTGTTGGAACCACCTATTAAATGGTATGTTGCAGGCTTGTTTGTATTCTCTGTATGCATTTCTTTCAATGTTATGTGTGTTTGTAGGTTCTGGAACTCTATGTTGAATGTTTGAATTTGGGTAAGGGAAGAATGAGTTTGAATTGTTTCTCTTTATGAGAACTCCTGCAAAGAGTGTAGTGGAGGGTCCGCAATGAGTGCGTCGACTAGAATCTGAGTTTCATCTCAGAACTCTCAGAAGAGATTCAGGTTGCATATTTACAGACACAAGAGTCGTTCAAGGTGTGCAAAGGCCGAGTGAAGTCTTGGGTTTCACAAATCCAGGAGGACGATTAAGAGACTACTGTTGCAAAGAGTGCACAGGGTCGCAGACTCAAATAAACAAAGGTTATTTGGAAGTTTTCCGCAAGGAGTGCGTGCAGGGATCCTTTTGGAAGTTTGAGTTTACAAGAGAAATCTCAGGAGGGATTTAACCTTTGAAGTGGTCAAAGGGAGACAAAGGTCGAAAATCGTCTAATAGAAGTCAAGAGATTCAAGTTGCATCTTTACAGACACAAGAGTCATGCAAGGCAAGGTGTGCAATGTGACGCAGTGAAGTCTTTGGGTTTTACAAATCTAGAGGAAGATTAAGAGACCACTGCTGCAAAGAGTGCATTGTGGTTTAAGACTCAAATAACCAAAGGTTACTTGGAAGTTTTCCGCAAGGAGTGCGGTGGATCCTTTTGGAAGTTTGAGCTTGCTAAGTGAAATCTCAAGAGGTATTTAACCTTTGAAGTGGTCAAGGGAGACGAAGGTCAAAAATCATCTCATATAAGTAAAGTCCAGGAAGGAACACCGATCCGTTTGGACAGAAGTCATTGAGAAGTGAATCTGGCCAATTCTCCGTAAGAAATCAATTTAAATCGTGAGGACCCTATGATCCAGAGGAGCTATAAGGTGGGTAGAAGTCTGACGAAGCCACCACCTTGATATCAATAATCAACATGGACCATTTATTGTTGTCAGTTGAGCCATTAGACCATTTCAAAATTTCAGGTTTCATAAGGTTGAAGTGAAAACCAAAACCTTTGGTCATTCACATTCCTGAATCGTGAAAGGGATTATCAAGTGTGGAATTAGATGGTGGGAACACTTCTCGCGGGGAAGGCCGGGTTAATCTCGAGCCATCTGATATTGAAAATAAGTTAGGGTTAAAGCGAAGCGCCTTTCAATCACCCATAATATTAGAGAGATAGTGGTTGTTGGATCCAATTCAAGGAGAGTCATCGAATCTCATGTGAATTTGCATTTCGGGAATTCAGATTGGTGTGACAAGTGATTTTGGGGTTGAGAGCCGAACTCCTCGGGTTCACTTAAACCCCTAAAATATCGACCGCTGATCAAGGGAGGCACACAGTCATGGATCTCATCGAGGGTATGATTTTGGAGTTGGGGATCCATCGAGGTAGAGGAACGATTATTGTTTTCCCGTTTGAGCTGCGAAAGCCGAAAAATCTGTGTGGACAAGTGGCAAGAACTCAACCCACAAGAAGAGTAAAGCAGAAGTGACAAGTGGCGCACACCCATCGCTTTGGGTAGAGTCAACCTTCATTGATGGAATGCGTTTCATGGATTCACAAGGGAAGAGCACAAGAAGTTGGTGCTCCAACTCGCCGGTCGCCAATTGCTAAAGGTGCCTGCTATTTGGCCGTATCCCATAGAAAGTGGGTTGAAGAGATTATCTAGTTTCATTTGCATTTTGTGTCGCTTCTAAGGGCTAAACATATTGAGCTAGTTGAGATACCTGTGGTTCTTTGCGTTGAAGATTTAATGTTTGCTAGAAGATCTCGGCGATGATCTTTTAGCCCTCGAGGGCAGAACAATCGCTGCGCACTTCCTACCCTCAGGCCAAGATCTGATCTTCTCTAAACCTCAACAAAGGGTTAACATAACTCCTTATTTAAGCCCGCAAAGGATTCGGGTCTCATGAGTTGGGCACTTCAAATACAATGCCATAGCCCTTGGCAATAGCCAAAACACAAAATGCAAATGGGCTAATGTGTAAGCCCCCTCTCTTTAGCCCCTTCCTATGGGACCACTTCCAAGCCTTATGTAGGTACCTTTCACAATTCGCGACTTCACGAGTTGGAGCACCAAAATCTCGCGGCTCCTTTCCTCGCTAATCCCCCTCAAATGCTTTCAATAACTAAGGTCGATTTCTACCCAAAGCTATGAGTGCATGCCACCTGTCACTTTTTCTTTACTATGCTTGTGGGTTGAGTTCTTGCCACCTATCCACATAGATGTTTTGGCTTTCACGACTCAAATGGGAAAAAAACAACCGTTCTTCTTCCTCGATGGATCCCTAACTCCAAAATCGTACCTTTGATAAGATCGACGGATGCGCTACTCCTTTGATCCAACGGTCCCGATATTGGGTTTCGTGAAACTGTGGTTCACTACTGACTCCAAAATCACTTGTCGCCCCAATCCCCAAATTCCCAAATGGGAATTCTCATCGATCCAACGAATTTCGTTGGATTGGATCCAACAACCATTATCTCATCCGATATTATGGGTGATTGAAAAGGCACTCGCTTTAACCCCCACACTTCTTTTCAAGATCCGATGGCTCTCAAGTCTTCGGATCCCTAATTCACAAAATGATCTAAACACTCAAACTAACCACAATCAACATTCCACATTGATTCTTGATATCAGGGTGGTATGTTCGTTCGAATTATACCCATCTTATAGCTCCTCTAGATCCTACAGTGGGTCCTCACGATTTTGCGAGTTTTCCACGGAGAATTATGACCTACCATTCACTTCTCAATGACTTCTGCCCAAACGGATCGGTGTTCTCCTTCCTGGACTTAACTTATATGAGATGATTTTTGACCTTCGCCTCCCTTTGACCACTTCAAAGGTTAAATCCCTCTGAGATTTTTCTGTAAACTCAAACTTACAAAGGATCCCCATCGACTCCTCCTTGCGAGAACTTCCAAATAACCTATGGTTATTTGAGGCTTCGACCCTATGCACTCTTTGCAAATGTAGTCTCTTAATCTTCCTCTTGGGTTTGTAAAACCCAAGACTTCACTCGACCTGCGCATGGACAGTTCATTCTTGATCGTCGATTTTGGGTGAGCATTTTCTGATGTTTATCAAACTCTCTTTATTTAATAACCCTTACCAACGACATCCCTTACTCCTTAACAACGATTAATTCTTGTGTGGCTAAGATTTTTTGCGTACATGTGTCTACGATTTCGTTTGGATAATATTGATTACGTTGCCTTGTTTGCATATGATGTGAGCGCTGGTGACTGAGAATTATTTTAGTGACAAAATTTCCCTACATTTAGTATGACTACAAAAGTGAAATTATTTACAACTAGTTGAAACATACCTTAAACAACTAATTTTTTATCTTAGCTTGAAATTTTATTTCTCAGATAGCAAAGTTCAGTACTTTTGGACAGTGATTTTCTAGGTTATAGCCAACATTTTATCGCCGGTATTCAAGGATATCAATCTATACTAAAGTGGGTTGATAGAGATATCGCTTCTAAGGCATGACCGGGATACAACTATGGGCCACCATCTCTGTGGGTAAATATGTGGCCTCCATTTTAATAACAATCACAATCAGGAAACAAACTAATGCGTTTGTTAGTTAATTACTTGACAACGATTGAGCCTAACAATCTTCCTGGTAGCTTTGTTTAATTTAGTGATGTATTGCGAATTTGATGCATGAGGTTGAAGTACAAACAGGTATGATAAATGGAAACAAACTTATCTCTGGTCAGTTATGGCATTGATTTAGAATCAACTAATTTTTCCAAGCGTTTGGTGGAGCATTGTAAACTCAGAGATTGTGTTGAAGGTTGAACTCATAAACTTACTAGTTAATACACTAACCACAACGAAATTTAAAACCAAATAAGGTTGAAGGTTACACTTATTTTTACGCTGGTTTATTTTTCTTCTCGACAATAATCGCTCTTCTTAACCACTGGCCTTGGATAAATAGTGGGTCTGGTTAAGACACTTTTTTACTCAGCAATACCATTGTCTTGCCGCTCTATTTTACACTACCATTTCGATTCAATACCCTTTCCTAAACAACTTCTCCGTGACTGCTTGTCATTTTTTGGACAGTGCTTGCGTGTTCATTTTTCTCTCCAGCAAGCTCCCCGGTAACAAGCCTGTGAACCCAACGATTTCTGCCAAGACTTACTAAAGATTGATTGGGCCATTGAGTTCTTACTGCTGCAGTGATACTGATCAGCTTTTAATCCACGCTATTTGGTCGCTGACAACCATAAGTGTTCATGCATATGAAGAATATCTGATGATTTCTTATTTAACCATTGATATAACCTTAACTACCTTGATTGACATTTGATATAGTTTCGCCTACCATTACGTACCCTGAACTTTCCAATCTTGTATTTTTTTTAGCAAATTGAATTTCACCCGTAACTAATTAAGATTGGCAAACAAATTTTATTATTATCCTTACCTTCTTAAATGGTGACTAGTCGGATTAAAGCCCTAAAGGTTAGCTGGCGTAATATGTTCACTCCCACCTTTTTGTGGAAAAACGGGTCCTTCTTTATCTCTTGATTTTTATTAATTTTAATTATTAATGTTCACCGTTATATAAAATCTCAATCTCAAGATAGAATGTCGCGGCATTTGCGTTTATCTTGATGATCGGTTTCAATTTATAAATAATGTATTTTTGGCATCTAAATTGTGTTAAAAAAATTCACTTAGTTCCGCGCTCTGATTGATGAAAGTGTAGGTCCCTTATCCTTTCATACCCTTAAGCTCTCCTAGAAGAAAAAATGATTTTGCTAGTGCCTTGAATTGGAGATCGGTTCCTTGAGCATCAAATGCCCCCAACTACTGGATTTAATGAGTATAAAGATGCTATAAATCCCTCCACCTTGGGTTGTTGGCGAAGTTGCTTTTGTCTTGTGCACTTTAGTTGAGTGATGTCATCTTGCAACTGGGTCAATTTATTGCTTGGGTTAGTCGGGCCTATTTATGTTGCCTGGGCTGGGATTGTCCTTCTTTGTTTCCAAAAGCTCGATGTGTGTCTTAGTTCGTTGTGTTGTGGTCGCAGTTGCATGCTGCCATGTTCGCCGTGGTATGCAGACGAAAGTGCATTTATTACCCTTGTGCCACACCCAAGACACACAAAAATAAAAAAAATAAAAAATTGCACTTGTTATAAGAGGTTTAATGTCGTAACCAGGAGGTTCGTTACACATAACACATATGGAATTCATCAACACACATAGAATCATTGCAGAAAAAACTGCTATGTTTTGTACACCTGCACGTTTGATTACAATTTGTTTGAGCATGGACTGCAATAGAGTCTCGGCTCCCCTCTCTTCCGGCCTCCTATCTCCTCTCGCTCTACTGTACTCATGCAGAACTCTCTTCCTTGAGACAAAGATCTTTTTACAAAAATGGGCTCCTTGAGCTCATTCCTCCAAGCTACCTACTCTATTCACTTACATTGAATTTTACCGAATGGTTGTCTAGTCCTAATCGAATCTAGATCCCACCTTACAACCAATTAAGGAAACTTTAACTAAAGCCTACTCAAAGTAACGGCTTTGGCTCTATTAGCCTTACAAATGTTAAATACAATTTACTTCAAATTCAAAATTTGAGTGAGAGGGTTGCCTCTCTCTCTCCTCTCCATTGAACACGCATTTTGATGTGTTGGTTGGCTGGCGTGTAGGTGGCTTGGAGTAATGCTCCTGCTTTAGGATACAATGGTTTTAATGGTTAGTCATTATAGGGTCATTATGTTGTAGGATTTAGTGGCGATATTAGGTGTTTTAGGTGATATGTATTATCAAAATTCAAAGATTAGGGATCCTATGGCTTGCTGTCTACAAGAGTTTTAAGGGATTAAAGGTTCTAGAACATGTATGGGCTAAGGGTTAGGTGTTACTAGTTTTCATATGGCTTATGTGTTTAGGGGTTATATAGGTTATGCACTTAATTATTAATTAAAAAAAGGTTAGAAATCAAAGTTTTGTTTGAATAGTTCTTAGTGTTTAAATGAGTTAGGAGTTAATTAAGTTTACGGGTGTAATTAGGGTAAAAATTGTTATCTACGCTTGTGGTGAGAGGTTTTATGAGTTAGAGAGTATATAGGTAAAGGGTTAGAGGGTATTATAGGAGTTTTAGATTATATTGTTGAAGGTTTATGGTCATAATTGTTAAGGGTTGTGGGTTATAATGATTAGGTAATAAGTAAGCAGTACCATGGTTTGGAGATATAATTATTTGGAGTAATAAGAGCTAAGTGTTACAATCGTTATAAGTTTTAGGGTCGATAAGATAATGTATTATGAGTTATAGTTGAAAACTTTAGAGAGAGTTTAGTAGATATGTGTTATAAGAGTAAAGAGGTTATATGTGTCATATGGTTAATACTTATAACCCTTCACTCCCCACACTTATCAATCCTAAGTGTGGGGAGTAAAGGGTTATAAGTATTAACAATTATGAATTTTATGGGTTATGGTTAGGGGTTAGGGGGCTTTTTTCAAAATGAATTCAGAGAGTGTAGTCAGCAGGATCTCAATGGTTATAATTGTCAACAATTATGTGATAAAAATGTAATGGGTTATATGGGTGGAGGGCTAGGGTTAGAAGTCATATGCGTAAGGGGTAAGTGTTGGGCTAGGGTTACTATGGATTTAGGCTATAACGATTGGGGGTTAAGAGAAGGGGATTATATTGGTAAGATATAAATGTGTTAGGGGTTATTCCTTAAGGGTTAAGCTTATAAACATTAAGAGTTACGAGTTATAACAATTTCAGGTTATAAGTGTTAGCACTTATGGTTTGGAAGAGATACGATTAATGGTAATAAGGTCAGGTTACAAATGGTTATGGGGTCTAGGTTTATAGGTTCATGTATTATGAGTTACAAGGGAAAACTTATAGACTTAGTAGATATGTGGTCAAAGGTATAGAGTATATATGTGGTATAAAAAATTATATAATTTATGGTTTATAGAGGATAGATGCCATATAATAGTTAGTGTCAATGGTTACAAGGGTTAGGAATCACAAACTATAAAGATTTAGACATTATATGATTTGTATTAGAGGTTATGGATGATTATACGTATTAATGGTAATAAGGTTACAGGGTTACAATGGTTATGGGGTCTAGGGTTTATAGGTTCATGTAATATGAGTTACAAGTGAAAACTTATAAACTTGAAGTGTAGATATGTGGTCAAAGGTATAAAAGTATATATGTGGTATAAAAATTATATAATTTATGTTTTATAGAGGATAGATGCCATATAATAGTTAGTGTCAATGGTTACAAGGGTTAGGAATCACAAACTATGTAAAGATTTATAAGAATATAAGGATATTGTAGGCTAGAGGTTATGGATGATAGTGATACATGAATTAGTGATTATATGGTTAAGTGCTATAAAATTTAGAGGTTAAGTATATTAGTTGTTATCATAGCTAAGGGTTAAATCATTTAAATGGATTGAATGTTATGCATATTAAGGAATATAGGATATATGTGGACATAGGTTGGAATGGACATATATAAGTGAGGATATATAAATTTTAAGTAAGTGGGTCTTAAAATAAGAAAATATAGGGTTTAAGGAATGAAAAGGGTTAGGTATTATAGGCATTAGGGGCTATAAAGTTTATTTCTTAAATTATGGTCTGTTATGGTTGAGGATAAAATTTAAATGGATTAGATATTACGGGTTGGGTGGGATAGATTATAGAGGTTATGGGTTATAGTATTATCGAATAAAAAAATGATCATAGGGGTTAAGGGTCATATGTAAAATGGGTAAATTTTATATATGTATTAAAATATTAAGTGTTATAAGTGTTAGAAATCAATGGTTAAAGTTATAAGTTATGGGTGTTATGGGTTTTATAGCAATTAAAGGTTACATTAGTGGTTTATATGGGTTATCGTACATAATGATGGGAAATATGGGGTTAAATGGGTTAGGTGTTATAGGTTGCATAAATGGATATGAGGGATAATGGTTATGGTTGTAAGAGTTAGGTGTTTGTGATAAGGTCTAAGGATACTAGCTACAAGGGTTAATGGCTATGGTTTAAGAGCTATGTATTGGGGGTAACAAGTTTTAAGGGTTAGAGATATAGATTGATATGTATTAGGATCCTCAAATATAACTTCTTCGTCACATAAAAATCTGGAGATTTGAATCAATGGTATATTTTTTTATTAGATATGATTAGATGGTTATAAATAGTTTTATTATGTCAAAATATACTTCATTCATTTAGGAATTTGAAAATAAACTTATTCAAGTTTAAATAATTTTGTGAATTTTATTGTAAGTTTTACGTAGATCTATTGGATTTCTCATCGCCATATATTTTATCATCAAAATGCTTTGAGATGAATTTCAATTATTTTTTATCATATTTCATAGTCAAAATATTTTTGATACTAATTTTAATCGTGGAATTCTACCAAACTACATCCCCGTCATTTTAACTTACTATCATAGTTGGTGTCCTACACCTTCCATCCATGGATATTAGCACCATAGGATATGACTCTTAAGTCAACAAATAGTTAATGTGTCTATGCATTTTCCCTTGCCATGGATCTAAATCCCCCACTTCCATCAACATTTGAATTTTAAATTTAATAAACACACCTAATTTTGAATATGATCTAAATACCATATCAAGTTTCAAGGTCATCTAATTTTCATTTTACCAATTAATTCATTTGATACTCATTCAAACCTACCACATGCTATGAATTGTATCACTTCAATAGATATAATTTATGAAGTAGATTTCATGTTGAAAGTAGTTTGAAAGTAGTCATTCATGAAAAGTAACTTGTACTAATCTTAAAAATACTATTAGTCAAAGGTAAATTGTATTAACCATAGAAATCTAGTAGGAACCCTTGTCCCACAAACAAGGGTTTCATAAGACATTTGATTCAGCTTGGGGTGACCTAAAAAATACATATTATTATTATTATTATAAGTAACAATATGGGATTTGTTTTTATCAAAATCAAATAATAATAAATCATAATAAATAAAATCTCTGCTTAACTTTCTTTTATATACATTTAATTATCTCAATTTACTCTTAACTAATTAAACTAATTAAATTGTATTTTAAACATACAATAATAGTTTAATTTTTAAAATAATATATCATTTTCATTTTAATGGTATGATATTTTGGGATGGAAATGGAGAGGCCCAATATTTATAGGAATTTTCATAAGACTTCTTGTTTTTAAATCATAAGACTCAACAAGTAGAGATAACCCATTAACCTATCTTCATAAGGTAATATTCATACTCCACAACTAGATGCCAACTCCATTGATTCTATATCCATGCATACACCCACTGATGTTACACTGGAAATAGATCAAGCCTTTGATGACAAAGTCATAAAAACCAATAGCACACCCATCGTAAAATGATTTTCCCACATATTTGGCTTCATCAACATCGATGTTGATTTTGTTGTTGTGCATGACAATTCCTTCGAATAAGGTTCCTCTACTCTACCTACCTAACACATACTAGCTCTTGTGCCTTGGTTGATTTTTGTAGCAAACTTGTTAGCATCCACAACCTTATGCCTATAATAGTAGTAACCAACACTTCCTTCTCACAAACATCAAACACTCAAACCACCCTATACTAGCTCCACCTTGAGAAATTTGCCACATGACTTCTTCAACAAACCACTACAAGCACCACCCATGCAACTAGCACCCTCAACCTTACTTCCTGCTGCAATTTTTTCTTTACTATGTCCAAGCCTCTTTTGAATTCATCTTTACTTTTCTATCAATGAGGTTGATCACCTAGAGTTTTTCCATTTCGATCCAAGTTTGGACAATATTAATGCACAAGATATTAACCTCGCACTGATTTCTTCACATCATATCGAAATTCTTTTTTTATTTCACAACACAATGTCGATGAGCTCAATGAGAAGAATTACAACTCCATTTCTTGTTTAGTTCAACTAAATATATAATTGAATTTATGCTAAGAATAATAGACCACCACATATTACATATAGAGAGGTGAGGACTAACTCAAAATTTGTATTATGATCATAATACAAATTTACATGAGTGCTATTATTTGGCTTCATAAAACTACCTCTCCTTCATTGTTGACCTGGAATCATTTTCCATGGTACAATAAGGAGCTTCTATACTATAGAAAAAATGAGTGTTCCTCGACTAATGTAACATCCTTAAATTCCTTAACATTATTTATTTTCATAAACAATTTATTTCCTAGCTCAAACAATAATTTCTTAGCATCATAGTGATTCTCATAACAACAACTTTAATAACTCAAATTTATCAATAGAATATCGCTTCATAACTCAAGAATAAATACATAACTTAACAGACTACTGTTTCGATGTTAAACTCATACATGCCTTGCTGTTTCCTCGCTATCAAGCACAGCCCACTCACAGAACACGTAAAACTGCCTAAAACTACTATCCACTTCGCCAACTAGGAAAATCCATTTAGTTCCGTGGATATCTATAGATATCCCGCCCTCCGTGTCTAGTAAAACTCCTCTAGCAAGCAACGCAGTGGCTTAACTGATCAAGAGTCATAGTCCGGAACACTCTGTTCCTTGCTCCCAGCTAGCTGCCAACAAATTCACTAAATATCATAGGTTTCATACCAATACGCTAATCTTCAAGCCACTTAATTTAAACACAACCATCCATAGTATCCATTCCGTCCCCTCCCGTCTAATGGTGCTCTCATCCCCCTTTTCCCCCTTATTCCTCCCCGGGCCGCCTCATGCATTTACCTCACAACCACCCTCTCTCGTCTCTGCAGACTCCATTTCATTAACTTTTTCCTTATCTTCCGGGATTTCTAGGCTTCTTTTCCCCAGATACTTTACCCTTGGCGTTTCACGTCCCCTCGTTTACATTATTTTATTTCTTTTCCTAATTTCTCATTGCCAGCTCATTAAAATGCATTCTTCGCTTGATTATCAGCATAATTAATCATGCTTGTTTTCTTTAACCTGCTTTTTTCTTTGTAATCTTTAATCATTTATTCACTAGGGTCGCTACACCTACCTTTCAAGAAACTTCATCATTCCGGTTAAGGCGTCTGATGTTACAATGAAAAGGCATGGTTCATATATTCACAGCAATTAACTTGACAATATCACTAAGTAAATCAAGAAGTCCATACATACTATTGTATATGTACAAGGAATGGTATGTGTAGCTACTACATGTAAACCTCGTGCATGTACTAATAATCAAACTGGCTATTCTTTAATAATGTATGCATTCAATCCAACAAGAAAACTTGGGTTCATAAAAGACAAACAACAGCTCAATTGTTGAAAGATTTCTTTGGTCTCAATTGTCCGTTTAATAATTTTATTTTAAACAACCTGTGGATTCGCCATCAAGGATGAATATTCATATATACACATTTTCTCTATTAATTCCCCATCATGGCAGATCCCATAAAGTCTCAACTATTCTACTCATCCTTCCTCCCTAACCTATCGCCAACTCCATTCCTATCCGCTCCTCTCAAGTAGACTATCTTGGAGCGCCGCCTATAACACCTTAACTCCAAATAGAACCTCGTAGTGGAAGTGTCGCTATTCCTAATTCAAGCTTCCTATAAGTGCAACCTGACAGCCCTCATCACACTCCATCTGGGAGCGTGGAACCAGCACCGCCCTCCCAGACTTCGAAGTTTGAGGATACATCTATGGAAACACCTCCACCCTCCTCATAGTACCAGGTCAACACCCCATAATGGAAGTCATACACAGAGCATCAGACATAGAGGTTTTGTCATCGCTTATTCGTTTTAAAGTAAAGTGTTAGTACCACATTCATACTATAGTCCATATATATATCATAGCAGTGCATCCAAATCAAATAATTTTATATACATTATTCATACCATAACGTTTCCGATCGGTGGTCCCATTATCCACTCTCATCATCATTACCACTTGGCTATTTCATAGCCCATAACCTGCAAGTTAGTCTGCAACACAAACTCATGCAGTTCTTTGCATTAACATCATATAATTTCATACTTTCATCATTTTAATTTTGTATCCCAGTACTAATACATAACATCAAGTTTTCCAATTGAATTAGATTTCACAATATCCCATAATTCATACTTTTATACATTCACAAGATTATCATTTATCAAAACATCATTCTAATGGTATTTAAACATTCAACTTATTTCTCTATTTCACAATATGTCTCATTATATACATCATCATAAATAACATTCATAAAATTTTCATTCACATAATAGATCGCAATTCATGCATCGTCATCAACATCATCTATACATTCCTAGGGTTCACATTCTCATAATAGATCACATTTCATGCATCATCACCATTAACATCTAAATATTCTTAAAAGTTCAAAATTTTAAAGTTTAAGTGTATCTCTTAATGGTTCCATGGTGACTAGAAAATAAAGTATATAGTCCTCAGGTAGTCCTGGCTGTCTTAGTCAAAAGGTGGTGTTACCTACACCCCTCCTTCGAGAAACACATTCTCGAGGTGGTAAAAATAGCGATGGATAGTCTCGCCATAGTGTCTCGGCGTCTTCCCAAGTAGCAGATCTGGACTATACTTGTCCCACTAGACCTCCTTTCCTTTCGGCCTGAAGAGCTGAAATGCTCTTCAATCCCTTATCGGGACTTTATGTTTCCCGACATTCATAACTTTTAATACAGGATACAATACTCGACATTTACTCGCTGTTTTTTTTTAAATTTTACCTTTCTAAATGGTACCAAATCAATTGTATGAGTTTGGAGATAGAAATTACTTGATCATGCATCATGTGATACAAATATCCACCTAAAAATATCGTGTCTAGATGTGCCC
>SNQJ01S0243062.1:0-13358 GCA_010110895.2 Picea sitchensis
GTGCCCATACTTTTTGCAGTAATAGCATTGTATGCTTGATTTCTCATTTGATCTTCTCCCTCTGCCTCTTTGAGGTTGGAAATTCTGATGTTGATTTTGTTGTTGTTTTCTTTGACCTTGGAAATTTTGATTCAGATATTGTTGTCTACTACCTCCACTGGAGTGAGGGTTACTTTGATTTCTCCCTCTTCCTTAGTGACCTCTGCTTCTACCTCTGCCTCTCCCTCTGCTGAAGGAGAATTGAGTTTTGAAGGCATTGGAGATTGACTCATCTATGAGATGAAATCTGGTTTCATGTGTCACCAGAGAACCAATTAGTTCATATGTTGAAAATCTTGACAGATCCTTGGATTCAAGGATTGTTGTTACAACCATTTCAATTTTTTCGGGTAAACTTCTGAGGATTTTCTCAACAATTCGTTGATCAGTGATGGCTTTGCCAGTCAATCTGATCTGGTTCACGATTCCCATGACTCGGGTCATGAACTGATCCACATTTTCGGACTCTATCATCCTTAGAGTCTCAAATTGTGTTCTTAAGGTCTGCAATTTAACTGTTTTGACCCTGTCATTGTTGATATTGAGAGGGGGGTGAATCGGTATCACGTACAATTTAAAAACCTTTTTCAACTTATACTTAAACCATTCAATTATATCCAATGAGCAATGAACAATAGTATAAGAGTTACATCAATACACCACAATACACCATGCACAATATATGAGAAATAATCAATAGTTTTTGTTCAAAGGAAGTAAAGACTTCCAAGGTATCTGACTTCCAAATGTAAAAGGAGGATAAACCTCAGAGGAAGATACAATCCTCAATATCAAGAGATTTGAACTCTCTATCCTTGCCCCTTCCTTCCACCCAAGAATATATGAGAGATAATAAAACTTTACATTAAATCATCACCATCGAAGCCAATCATCACATAGAACCTGATAATGCTTCGAGACTTCTTCAATTTACGCAATTATTCAATTCTTGGAGTACAGTCCTATAGATAATGTTACTCAATGTATTCTTTGAAACTCCTCTAATTTTCACTCCTTGAATCCTCCCAAAATAGGTTATAGAAAGAATGGTAGACTTTATTCAGTGCAGTGCATTAGAATACCCAACTATCTGACATGCCCCGTAGCTCAATATTTAACATCGATTAGAGCTTCGCACACAAGAAACTCACAGGTCATAATATTTCAATGGAAGTGGTTATTTACATTTGGAGTCTGAATGAAAACGTTATGACTGTTTTACCCAAAACCCCTGTTTATTATTAGTTCGGAATTTGAGGTCACAAACCACATATTCCACCAGAGTGTATCTCCATAATTATAGTGAATCAAGAACGATTTTTACTAGAGGTACCTTGATATGTCTTCTCAATACCATGAATATTTCACCATCTAAATCATTCTAGAAAAACATATATAGAAAAAATGGTAAGATGACACAGAAAATAACATGTAGAAGACATCACCAAAGACTTCATCCTCCACATGAAATCCGGCTTTCTTTACTTCTTCTTCCCTATGAAATTCGACTTGTATCAAATGAATGTATAATGATATTTATTTATACCATTTATGTCACTTCCTTTTAACATTAGGGCCGACTGACACTTTCTTATTTTGTAATTATTTTCTTTAATTATTTTGGGGGCCCTACATGTACTTCCTTTTCAATTCACTTTGTCATATTCAAAAATTCATTTATCCTCAACCGAGAATCCATGTGACATGCCACATACCATAGGAACCAACATGAGTGTATACTATATCATTCATGGGTTTTGTATATGCATGTGCATTTTCCTTCTCATCCAAATACCTTTATCAATCTTGGTCCAAAACCAATGACTAGGGTTGACATCAATGACATAATCAATCTTCCAATAATCTCCCCTTTGTCATTGATGGCAACACTCATGCTTCCCTATCATCATGATCCCAATTTCTCTCCCCTTTGACATCAATGGCAAGGGTATAGCTCTCCCGAGTTTAATGGAAAAAGTGGCAACCTTCTTCTTTAGGGCTGCTCCCTCTAAACATGTGGCCTCAATAATGCTTCATCCTTATTTTTGGTCTTTGGGACGTTTTCTCCTTAGAATCATTTTGTGTGGCTTGTCTTCTCTCTCTTCTTAAGTGTCTAGGATGTATATGTTGTTAGAGTCTTCTTGTTGCTGTTGCAACCAATCTTCTAGAGTTATTTTCTCTGATTTTACATTTTGAGGGAATCAAGCGTAAGAATGTATCCTTGATCACACATTTTACTATTTTCTTGAGTGATTTGATTCAAGTCTTCAACCAATGAACATTCTTTGCTTTTACATTTTCTTCCAAAATACTACTACACCTTCTCCAAGTATTTTGGCCGGATGAGTCATCTCCAAATGTAACATTTACCTGCCTCTCTTCAAAGTGATAGATTTGTCTGATCCCGGTCATGTGTGAAGAACATCCTTTGTCTATGTACCATTCATCTTCTTCTTTACATTTTGGGCTGGTCAGTATATTAGACAATCTTCATTGTTTGGAATCTCTTTCCTTCTCCATACTATGGTTGGCATGGGCACATCTTCATTCATATATCACGCAATCTCATGCTTTGACCAAGATAATTGCATTTGTAGCATACAATATTTTGTCCATCAACGGGTAAAAATGAATTATAAATTACGTTGACAAATCCACGATTATTTCCATATCTTAATTTTACACCATTCATGTTTCTTGTGATATTTGTTCTTTTTCATTGATTACGCAATTAATTTCCTTATGTCCAAAAATTTTTGCAAGTATAACAATGACCAAGAAAATTTTGATACCTTGGGTAAATTGGGCTTCTTTGTGATGTAGTCATCACGGTTTCATGATCTATTCTTCTATAGTTTCCTTCCTCTTGATTGGAGCTTCTTTGATTTCTGTAGGTAGGAGGTCTTCTTGAATATTCATCTCTTTGTAATCATTTCTTCTTTCACGTTATCTGGTCCACTTCTCATCAGCATGCCATTGTAGCTCTTTCTTCAATTTGCTTGTTGGTATTTGCATATTCTTTGTGAAGTTTCACCCATGCATCCAAGATGGTATATTAAGTCTTTTTGGCATGAGAGTTTCTTAAGCTCTTCCTCAATGAGACAACTTCTTGTTCAAGTTTCTCACAATCTTATTCTTTCTTTTATCATTTGGACCTTCTTTACATATGTTATTCTTCTTGCTTCTTCAAAATTAGAGTAGATTTTTCAAGAAATGGTTTCTTCTCTCAATTAATGAAAGTCTTCTAGTATTTCTTTAATCCCTGCTGTCTTTTCACAACTAATCAATTCACTTCTTAGTTTTCTTCGTGTGTCTTTGAGCTTGCTATTTTCGATATCTCAACGTAGCTTCAATTTTTTAAGATTCTCATCTTCTTGTTGGATAATAATTTTTCTTTATGATTTTCTTCTTCTTCATTGGAATTTTCTTCTTAGGTGTCACCTCTTTCAATCCTTGGATGAGGGACATTCAAATTCAACGTGACCTACTCCTTCTGAATTGAAACCACAAAAACAGCTCTATTTTCTTCTTTGAAATCTGAGATGTTGTAATCTTCTTCAACTTCTTCTTCTTCTTGGCTTCCCTTGCATAAAGTTCTTGTGGCTTGTCCCAAAGATATTTTTGTTGATGCACATGATCCCACCTTGGATTTCTTGAATTGTCAATCCATCCTGGATGGTATCTATTGCCAAGTTGTTATTCCTTTTTGCTTCCTTATAAGATGTAGTCTTTGGCTTCTTCAAAGAATTATATCCACGAAACTTTAGCTGAGAACCATACATCTACCCCAAGATCTTTCAGTAAGTTTCCATTCCTATTTTCCCAATATTCAAAATTGCTTCCATCAAGTAGTGGAATCCCATTTGGAATGTTTCCTTCCATTTTTGCATGGGATCTTCCTTCCAGTGGTTAAAAGCTGTCTTTGAAGGTAACCATTTCACGATACCAATTGATCTTTGAGAGGTGGGGTGAATCTGTATAAAGTACAATTTAAAACCCTTTTCAACTTATGCTTAAACCATTCAATTATATCAATGAGAAATGAGCAATAGTATAAAATTTACACCAATACCTGTATTACACCATGCACAATATATGAGAAATAATCCAATGGTTTTTGTTCAAGGGAGTAATGACTTCAAAAGGTAGCTTCAGCTTCTTCTAAATGTAAAGGGAAGGATACACCTCCAAGAGGAATATACAATCCTCCAATATCAGAGATTTGAACTCTCTATCCTTTCCCTTCCTTCCACCCAAAAATATGAGATAATAAAACTTTACATTAAATCATCACCATCAATAATCATCACATAGAACTGATAATTCTTTGAGACTTCTTCAATTTCGCAATTATTCAATTCTTGGAGTACTATGATCCTGTGGAGATAATGTTACTCAATGTATTCTCTGAAACTCCTCTAATTTTCACTCCTTGAATCCTCCCAAAAAAAGTTATAGAAAGAATGGTAGACTTTATTCAATTAAGTGCGATTAGGAAGACCCAACTTGTACAACATGCCCACGCTCAATATTTAACATGGTTCTTAAACTTCGTACACAAGAAACTACAGTCCGATAAACTTGCTAATAGAAATTGGTCCCTCCATTTTAGTCTGTAATGAAAAGTTATGGTGTTTACGAGAACACTTTGTTTATTGACTAGTTTAGAATTTGGTCTGAAACCTTATATTCCTGAGTGTATCTCATACTTATAAGCGAGATTAAGAGCTGAAATTTTTACCCGAGATACCTTGATATGTCTTCTCAATACCATAGCGATTTCACCATCTAGATGTTCTAGAAACAAAGTTATAGAAGGTAAGATGACTTGAAAATAACATACCTTAGAATTTTATCACAAAAGACTTCATCCTCCTTGAAATCGGCCTTCTTTTACTTCTTCTTCCCTCTGAGAAATTGACTTGTATCAAATGAATGTATAATGATATTTATTTATACCATTTATGTCACTTCCTTTTAACATTAGAATTTGCGATGGTACTTTATTATTTTGTAATTATTTTCTTTAATTATTTTGAGGGGCCTACATGTACTTCCTTTTCAATTCACTTTGTCATCTTCAAAATTCATTTCTCTTCAAACCATGAGGATCATGTGATGTGCCACATACCATAGGAAACAACATGATGTATACTATCCATTCATGGGTGTTGTATATCAAAGCCATGCATTTTCAACCATGTCCAAATGCCTTTATCAATCTTCACGGTCCAAAAGCTTCATGACTGAGGTTGACATCAATGACAACAATCAATCTTCAACAATCATTTCCTTGATAGGAAGATTTAAGGATATCCCAAGCCTATTTAGGTACTAGTACAATGATTTTGAAAAATCGAGGAGTCATCCTGCGAAATTTTGAATCCACAATTTTGGCTTTATTTTCTTTGTTCCTCGGTGTTGCCTAAGCAATTCGCTGCAGATTTGTCATAGCAAAGCGAGTGCGAGATGGTTCAACATATCCAAGATCCAATGGTTCTCGACACTCTTGTGCTTGCAAGAACAACCTCATTCTAAGGACCAAAATTCGTAATTCTTTCCCGGAAGAATCGGACCGAGTTGATTCCTAATTCTTCGGAATAGCGCCATAAAAAGTGCGAGAAAAATAGAGAATTTAAATTATTTACCTCCGTCGTGGCAGCCGATTTGTCTATGGCCGAAAAGAGCTTATTGGCCTTGAATTATCCTTTGTCACGGTGAAATGTGACCACTTGTATGCGTTAAAAAGCTATAGGCTTTTCGGGTTTTTTGTCTTTCAAATTGTCGAAATGCAAAATTTGCTTTTGGACAATTTATGATCGAATCTTTTGTGATCGGCGGTCGGATCTTATCGGGATAGTGAATCGGGACCCGTGAACCTAATGGCCAGGCTCTTGACTCCCTCGATTCTCGATTTCCCAATAGATGGCTTTCCTTTTGGGAAATTTTCGAGTTCCTTTTATCTCCTTCACGCGTCCTCTTATGATGGATGGTCTTGATCTCCCCATGATTTAGCGATTTGTTCTATTCGGACTTGTCGTCTCGGGATCCGTGATTTCTTAGAATCCAGTAATGTAGATGGACTCGCTTTAGGGAATTTTTTTAGAAATCCTCGATCTACGCCCGCGTGTCCTCAGCGGATGGATGGCTCAAATGCAGCCCGGGGTTTCATTGTGGAGGTTCTCGATCCCTTGTTTTGACGATATGATGTCAGTTGGGCCCCAAAATGGAACTTTCCTCCTTTGAGTTCCGGACTTAGCGGTTTGAAATGCTTGTGCTTCTTGTCCTCAGGATTCCTGAAACGCCGAATCCCGGTGTGTCGATGGCCCTTTCCTTTTAGGGACTTTTACGTGTCGCCAGTTCACCATGTCCCCTCAAGATGGGGCGGTCCTCGTCGTTTAGCAAGTTAAGCAACTGCGACTCCAAACTACTCTGACAACGGCCGTGATGCTTGGCGCCCGGCGGTTTCTCGATGTCCTGCGTGTCAAACAAATGGAAGAACGAGATCTTATGCATTATTTCGCATGAATGCGATTTGGCGACACCCAGCAGGTGGAGTGTCTTTTGTTAACAGAACCTCAGATGTCGGGCTCGAAATGCCAGATGGGTGATGGCTTGCATCTGTTGCCACGTCTCGAGATGGGCCTGACTCTAAGTCCTCTCGGGGACTTAAGCGATATCGGCGTATTGAAGTTTGGAGTCTGATAAGCCTTTAGCGCGTCCGCTCCCGGTCTGCGTTTTGCGATGAAATAGGATCTTGCCACATGTCTCCTGATCGGACGGTCAAGATGACCACGGGATTTCGTGACTTCAACAGTCGAAATCACTCCTGTGCACTCTAGAGGACTAAACCTGGTGCACCTTCTCGCTGATCCAAAGGTTGTCGGTCCTCTGCACAAGATCTAAAGGCTGAAATTCTTTCGCCTTTTCAGGGCTTTCTTCTTCCCGCCGAGCTGGTTTCGGCTCTAGAATCAGTTAGCGGGGCCGAATCTTATGGCCTCAGTGGCTTTTCTTTTCACCTGATAGGCAACGATCTTTGTTGAATTTGAAAGAAATTTCTCTTGCGGAAGAAAAAAAATTGTGAATCTTTCAAAGATTTGAAAGAATTTCCACAGTTCTTTGTTTACCGCCCACAATCTTTGGCCGGATTTGAAGCGTTCTTGAAATATTCGTGATTCTACCTTATCGCGGAATCTTGAGCGATTTTGAATGAATTCTTGAGTTCTTTAAATGTTCAATACGATTGCGGCTCTTCTTCGTAAATCTTTGGCGATTCTTGAAAAAAATGTGAAAGAATCTTTAAAGTTTCTTCTTACTCTTCTCCCTTCGTGTTTTAACTCCTTGAAACTTTGTCGTAGTATCTTTCTGCAACCTCGTGATCTTCTTACCTTTAATCTTTGAGCATATGATAAGATGCTTCTCGTGGAAGTTTCATCGCGGCGAGGATCTTTTCGAGGAGAGTATGACGGACGACTCTCCAAACATTGTGAAAGAGACTGTGTCGCATTCTCTCAAGATCAGAGTGGCTTCACGTTCTATGAGGATTGTGTTTCTCTCTAGCTTCTGTGAAGAGGCTTACTACTGTAGCTACGATACCATGATAAATTGTGAAGCAAAGAAATTCGAGAGAGAAAGAATAGAACAGTCTATTGGAATGTATGAAGAAGTTACAATGAGTACATGAAGAAGTAAGTACAATGCAAAGGGAAATAGCTTAGCTAAATAGGCTCAAGAAAGACAAAAATAGAAATGCAATTTGGTAGTGTACGGTCCCGGTGGTGAGTTACATTATATTTAACCTGTGGAGAGCACACGCGAGATCCACTCTTACATTGGTACGATCAATGTGGACTTTGGAGTGGTTGACTCGGAAGATTCTCTCATGCAATATCAAATCGATCATATCTTCAACGTAATGAACAAACCATCAGGACAACATTTCAAAATCTGATCATGTCTTCCAACCGTGATGAACAAGCCATCCAGACAATGGTTTCTCAATCAAATGGACAACCAAGAATTCTTCTCCCTTTTCTACACCCACAAACTTTATTCCATGGTATGTAAAGCATTAATCCGGCCACTCCATAAACAAGACTATGTTCCCATGAGAAACCTTCTTGGACAAACATGCCATAAAACCAACACTCATTCGTGAAAAAAGCACCATGCGCAATTTCCCTTCACATGTTACACCACTTTCTCTTATCAATGGATCCCATCTATCATGTAATTGTGTAGTCTCTCACTATAGAACATTTCCTCTTATCAATGGATCCCATCTATCATATAGTTGTGTAGTCTCTCACAAGAGAGCATCTCTACCAGCACATACACAAATCCTCCTCCATTAGCCCACTTACCACATGTAGTTGTGTAGTCTCTCACAAGAGAACGTCTACCAGCACATACACACCTCATCCTCCATTAGCCCACTTACCACATGTAATTGTGTAGTCTCTCACAAGTGAATGTCTACCAGCACATTCACACCTTCTCCTCCATTAGCCCCACTTACCACATGTAGTTGTGTAGTCTCTCACAAGAGAATGTCTACCAGCACATACACACCTCATCCTCCATTAGCCCACTTACCACGATAAGGCTGACCACCATCCATCTTCTATGAGCAAATCCACCACCATCTTCAACTCTAGCATTAGATCGACCACCATCTTCCCCTCTAACATTAGATCGACCACCATCTCCCCCTCTAACATGATTAACCACCATCTATTTCTCCAATTGTAACAACCAATCAACCATCATTGTTACACCTAATATATTTTTTATTGATGTTATTGATGATGACAACATTGGTGGTTGATATAGTTTTTAATGGAGATATATATTATATGCTACTTTCATATGATGTTTTCATATCATTGTGAGGTTGTTTGATTTATAAAATGTATTTTTATGTAATTAATAGTGGTATCATTAATGATTTCTCTATTTTAATTAGATTTGAGATGTATCACTGTTTAAATTTGAAATTTCATATTTTAGGGAAAATCATTTACTATCATTTCTCTATGATAATTATTTTACTTAATATCAATATATAATATTTAACTATTTTTCAAAGTGAATTCTTTATTATGCAAGAAAATAAGATATGCTAATTAAATATGTTTACAAATTTGATTAAATGTTTCAATCAATGATTATCTAATTTAATTAACATTTTAAATCAATTTTTTGAATTAACTTATATTTTTAAATTTATTCTTAAATATTTTCAATAAACTTTAATTTTGACCTAGCTTATGAATAACATATCAATTATTGATCACATGTATATTATTGTATCAATTATTGATCACATGTATATTATTGATAGGTGAAATTTATTTTTCCATTTATATTTGAGTTGAGATGTATATTTTACATATACATTGATTTTGATATTATCTTTTGTATATTATGTCATTTTCATATGATGTATCAAACATTTAAATTAGAGGTACCATATAATGCTTAACCATATACTTTTACAAACATAATTATATGAATCAATCAATGATTTCTTAATTTAATTAATATATTTAATCTTTTTATTAAATTGTATTTTAAAATTTATTCTTAAATATATTTTCTTAATTTTTTTTCATTAATGTTAATAAAAGTAAAATTATTATAGTTAAGTTTAATAAAATAATTATTCCTCCAATTTTATATAGTGATAAGTGAAAACAACTCTTACTATTACTAAGTTTTTTTTATAAATTTAATTTTTTGAGATGTTTTGAATTTCACGTCTACATTTAATCATAGGAAAAAAGATTTGAACTTTAAAACTTTGACATTGAATCTCAAAATAATAGTTCATGTTAGGTACAAGTAAATCAACAATCCATTATTACATATGGTGGTGGAACCTTAGTCTTGAAAATTCAAACAACATATAGTAAGAAACCTATCATTGTGTTGGGATCTAGTTCTTAATATTGTGTTATGAGTGTGATTAAGGTGACTATTTTTATGCAAGTTAGAGTAGATGGCACTTTGAGTAGCCATTTATCCATATACACCGAACATGATGACATTGCTTCCCATGCTCGATGTTACTGATGACTGGTTGTCCTATCAACCCAAAATTTTTCCACCCAACACAAGCAATGCACACCCACATTGAGTCAATCAAGAAAGATAGAATTTGATGCCCATATTAACATATAACATTTATTTGATAAGGGGAGTAAATAAATGTGAAAAAAACAAAATTACTTCCCATGAAATCTTAGATAGAAGAAGAATAATATGATCTTATTTTTTTATTGAAATAACTATCAAAATGATGTTTTGATAGTAAACCTATCAATTTAATTGAGCCTTGAAAATACACATGACATAGTGCATCATTTGTATAGATTAAGGTTGTGATGGACATTGTGATTAACTAAAAAGTTCACTATCTTGTAATTTTGGTCATACTTCACAACTATATGAGTGTCATAAGTGTGTTGGTTATATTTGATAATATATGTTATTTGTGTTAAATAATTTTTCTTTTACAAGTGTGATGGTTATATTAGATAAACACCTGGGTGTTTTTTTTTGTGTTAAAGAGCTTTTGAAGTGTGTTCATGGTTTGGTTGGGAGTAGTGATACAAACACTCCAAGTTTGGAAATTTGTTGAGCTTATGTATGAAGAAATGTGTTTAATATTTTATAACTATTTTTTTGAGGTTATCAAAAATACTTAACCCACCTAACTATATAAATTATATTATCAAATAAACTCATCCTAACAACAACTAAGAAGACAGAAACAAACCTATCTTAAAAAGCACTTGAATAACTATTAATAATTATTTAAAAAAAGAATAAAAACTTTGCACCTCGGCCGAGAAAAATGTCAACATATTTTCTCAGTGGAGATTTGTTATATCTCTCCATTTTTCTCAGGTTGAGTTATAATTTCCAATTTTAGGACAAAAAATTATTGTCACTATAGCATGGTGAAAACCCTACAAAATCTAAGAATTACCTATCGAAGTTTATACCAATAGATTCATCATTGAATCTGCTTTCTCATGGTATAATAATTTTTTGAATTTCATTTGAGATTTCCTATTTTTTACTATTTTGTTTTCTAAACTTTATCATTAGGAAATGTAGTGAACTAAAAGTCAATCACAATGAAAATTCAATATCATCACAATGAGAACACCAAAAACAATGTAAAAACTCACAAGGATGTTCCTTGCACTATCATCTTCAAAGGGTATTTTTAGTTTGTTTGATAAGAGTCACATTTGAAATAAAATGTGAGGACACCAACACATGTCAATAAAGCACCATTTTTTAAACATATGTTATTTAGATAAATAATAAAATAGTTCTTAAGTATGAAAATCTTCAACATATAGTCCACTTCCAAGTACGATATGTGTAAATTATGAGCATACATTTTGTTTTCTCGTAAAATGAATAACCATCTCTAAAACAAATGAGGGGCACACATGTCATTCATTATCCATACCTAAAAATTTAAAGTATATGTCGTTGGTGCCCTCAAATTTGTCCCACTATATGTCCATAAAAAATTAAAACAAATATGGGTATGAATCTAATACAATTATCTAGGACTCTTGTGTTTACTTCTAGGTGAAATTCCTAAGGGAGATATGGGTTTGACGGGGTTGAAGTTTGAAAAACATAAATTTTACTTGAGTTTTTTTTTGTCAAAAAACAAGAAGTGTTTCGCAACTCATTAAAAGAATTATTTCTTAATTAATTGTGTTGATAAATTTATGTATATAAATTTATCAACAAAATTAATTAAGAAATAATTCTTTTAATGAACTGCATTTAATTATTCATAGAAATGACCATTTTACAAACTTGACTACAACATGGATTATAGCCCATCGATGGTATTAATTATGCATTCATTGATGTGATTAGGATGTTGTTTAAGATTCCATACACTTGATTTTCATTAAGTTAGGTGTATAATATATTTATTTAGTTTTTTTTTTTTTTTTTTTTTGGGGGGAAAAGGATGATAAGGTCCACTTTATTTTAAAATTCATCTAAATTAGCACTTAAAAATTTAACATTAGCTATGGGAATGATGATAAGTTCCACTTTAGCATGGTTTCTTTCATTACAATAAAACATTTAGCACACAAGTTTTTACATAAAATGTATTTAGTGTATCTTGTTAAGTATTTATCAAACACATATTGATTGTTTTATATGCTTGTCCACATAAAATATGCTTGTACTGAGTCCATTACTTACAAGGTGCTATTGAAAGAAAACAAAGATGGTTGTACACATATAAATAATTTTTCTAGTTTCATCAGAGTTCATAGAAGTCACGAAGGAAAAGAGTGTCATCATGGTGATTGTTGATAAGGCTTGACCAATTATGAAACTTTTGTGCACTCTCTCATCCCTTCAAAGCTAGTATAGTTTCACACATTCATGGAGGCAGTTCAAAGCTACATAGCAACCCAAAGATTATTATAAGTGACGGAGATCCCATCTTTCTTGGACATTTTTTGGAAAAAATTGTTTTTCTTGTTTGGGTACTCAGGTGGCTCATAGCTCATCCTATCATCTATCAATATGATGGATAAACCGAGATAGTGAAAAATATCTGGAAGGATACATGGTTGCTTTGTCTCACGATAAACAAACACAATGGTTCAAGTGGTTACCCTTGGCGGAATGGTGGTATAACACTTCCTTTCATCTTGCAACAAAAATACACCATTTATGGCACTCTATGGATACCACCCTCCTTCCACCACTTCTTCTCTAAAAGAAAATCTAAGGTTCAAAAGCGATGGAAGATCACATCGAGCATCAAAGGACAACCTGAACCACTGCTTGAAACTTATAGCACAATGAGCATCTTTAAAGGACAACTTGGCAATGGCACATGTCCAGTGTAATGATCAACATGCATTAGTGAAAGAAGTTTTTGAAGTAGAGTTGGGTGTTTTTAAGACTACAACCATACTGAAAGATGTCCCTCAAGAAGACAAGAAGGATAATAAATTATCACCAAAGTACTATGGCCCATATAAGGTGTTGCAAAGATTGGTACACAAGAAGGATAATAAATTATCACCAAAGTACTATGGCCCTTATAAGGTGTTGCAAAAGATTGGTACTATGGAATACAAATTGGAGTTGCCTGCATCTTCACGATTCCACCCAATTTTTCATGTTCCATGCTTAAAGAAGGTTATAGGTGACAAGATCCCAGTTCAAACTATATTTCCAGAACTTGACGAGGAAGGAAAAATAATATTGGAGCATGAATCCATCACTGACACAAGAATTCACCAGTTGAGGAA
>SNQJ01S0243064.1:2975-13357 GCA_010110895.2 Picea sitchensis
AAGATTGAAAGATATTTTGAGCGACAGGTGCCTGAGGTACCTTGGGATAGCGAAGATGATTTTGAAGCTGTCTTGAAAGATGCAGGGCTTGCATAAGTACCACACCTTCATTGAGTGTTTAGACAAAACTTTTGTTCATTACTATAATTCAGCTTGTTTGCAAACAACTTTGGCATTTAAAGAAAATGATTTGCAATTGTTTGCAAATAAAATGCAAGTCATGTTGGGCTGGGTTTGGTATTGGAGACCATATAATTGAGTTTAATCTGTTTCAATCAATCTTCGCTACCCTCTAAGCAGATCACGTATGAAGGTCGCTGGAAGGTTCAAACCCTGCATTCGTATGGGGTGTTTTGACCTCAATACTTTTGCAGAACTTAACCAGCATGCGCGGAAGTGGCAGTGCCCAATATGTATGAAGAATTATTCATTGGAGGATGTCTTATCAGAGAGGCATATGACATTGAAAATTGAAATCAAGAGGAATCAAGATGGTTCCTGGAAAGTAAGTGGTGTAGATATTCGACCTTCTGAAGCAAAACCACAGCTTTCAAGTGCCAAGGAAGGAATGATGAGTGGTCAAACGATTAGTAACGGCTCCAGGAGCTGGAATATGCGCCTGGTAGTTGCATAATGCCATAAAGACGAACCATTTCAGATTCCTGGAACACTAAGAGTCTTATTTTTCTTTTAAAAGACTGATGTATGTAAAAAAAAAGGGAGGGAGGAGGGGGGTGCATGAGCGCGAGACTAAAAAAACTTCTTTTGAAGAGATTTCCATTGTAATGACTGAGTTTTGTAAACCAGACTGGAGTAATAAAAAAAAAAAAATCTTGTGACTGTGTTAAAACTGTTTGGATTTCATTTATGTGTTTCCTTACTCGCAGCTGAAATGTTTTACCATAGCCTTTTGTCTTCCTTAATCCATTACGACTGCTTTACATTTTGTTTTCCTTTAACTGATGGGCTTCGTTACACTTTAGTACGACCACTACTGTAACGAAAGGATTTGGGTTTTCTGTATTTGTTTATTGCCTTTCCTCTACACCAGCTATCAGTCGTGTAAGACCAATCTTCATTTTCAGAACTCTACATGTATCCTTTGCTACATCGGCCTTTCTTTTTCTTTCCCCTACCGCATCATGATTTATCAAAGCGCTGAAAGATAGACCTACTTTGCCTCACTTTCCGCAAGTTATTTAATCTCTGCTATTATCTCTTTTTCGGTTTTCATTTGACTCCATGCCCAATGGACCTTTTCCCTGGTTTAACCCTCAAACCCCACAAATCCAAGACCATCTTTTACCCATAAACCTGCCCACCTTTGCACGCTACTTAAAATCCTATTGTGACATTGTTCGAGAGATCCCTCTCGGGTTGGAAGGGGTGGCTCCCAATCCAAAGTGGTTTGAGGTTGCCTCAGGATTGATTTGTTGCAGCCCATTTCAGTTTTGAGTGTCAACATCTCCTGAGCTTTCTGAGATAAAACTCAGAACTTCGTCGATGCACACCTTGCGGACATTCACTACACTCTTTGTAGGAATTCTCAGGAAGAGAAACAATTGAAACTCATTCTTATCTCCTCACAGATTTCATACATTCATCATGAAATCACAAGCATATACATAGCATTGAAATAAATGCATAACAAAAAATATAAGCAATTGTATACATACCATTCAACAGATGCAAACAGTAAGCATAATAACACCATGAACATGAGTCAAAGTTTTTTTATTATATTAACTCAAATATCCCTGTACATGGGTTCTTCTCTGTGTTCTTACTCTTTACAGCTCTACAACTTACTCCACTAATACAATTGGGGATTATACCATGATACAAGAGAGGGTGTCTTTCTATCCGTTTTCCCTCCTACACTACAAGCTATCAAATCAAAAATTAAGACCTATCTACTTTTCATTCAATACAATTAAATGCCTTCATATTCGATAGATGAGAGCAACGCTCAAGATCTATTTACAATCTCCAAAACATAAATGTAGATATGCTCCCCTAGCTATTACATAAATTCTTTCCAAAACATGTGTTGGTGCATTTCCAGCTGTCTTCCACCTTTGCGCTTGCTTTGTTGGCGGCTTGCGATGCTCCTGTATCATACTCCCTTGGCTGAAAAAAATCATGAACTCATGTTCATGAGCTCCTACACCATCAGTCCATGTCTTTGGATATATTCTTCACTTTCCCAACTGGCATCTTCAATCGGGTGTCCTTCCCACTTGACCAAATATTCACAGTATGTCTTTCTTCGGGTTTTATTTCCAACTCTCTGGTCAATTATATTTTCCATCTGCGGCTTTTCAGGTACAGGAAATTGTTTAATCCATTGAACTTCCTTCTAATTATCCTCTTCTCCTGTTTCATCGGCTTTGTAAGGATACAGATCTGCTATGTTGAATATGGGTAATATTTTGACCCCATATGGTAATCCAATTTCATAAGCGTTTGCCTCAAATTTTCTTATGATTTTACACGGTCCAATTTTCTTCATCTTCATCTTGTTGTATGTTCCCCTTGGGAACCTTTCTTTTCTGAGATGCGCCAAATCCATATCACCTACTTCAAACTAAAGTTCTCTTCTGTGTTGATATGCTCTGTGCTTGTATTTATGATTTTAATTCTGCAATCGTCCCTTGATTTTGCGGTGGAGCTCCTACATTCCTGCTGCAAAATCCTCTGCACTAGCACTTCTGAATTCATTATGCTCCAAGTCTCTCATCTTGGATACTCCTCTTGGCTGCATTCCATACACTATCTGGAATGGGCTTCGTCCTATTCTCCTATTCGGTGAATCATTATATGAAAATTCCACTTGTGGCAAAATCTGATCCCACTTACTGTGATGTTCAGCCACCAAACTTCTTAATAAATCTCCCAAGCTTCGGTTTACTACCTCATTCTGCCTATCCTTATAAGGATGATATTCTAAGCTAAAAGAGAAATTAGTCCCCAACTTCTTCCATAGGGTCCTCCAAAAATGACCAAAAAATTTGGTATCCCTGTCCGATAAAATACTCTTGGGTAAGCCATGAAGTCTAACAACTTCCTTGAAAAACAGATTTGCAATGTGAGTTGCATCACTAGTTTTCTGACATGGTATGAAATGTGTCATTTTAGAAAATATATCGACTACCACAAAGATTGAGTCACATATTCTTTGCATCCTTGGTAGTCCTAACACAAAATCCATACTTAACGCACCCCATGGCCTCTCTGGTACTGGAAATAGCTGATACAACCCTGTATTTTGTCTCCTTCCCTTCGCGTGCTAGAAAATTCTGCACCTATTCACGAATTTCTTGACATTTGTCCTCATCCCTGACCAATAATATGAGCCATTTAGTTGCGTAAAAGTCTTATCATGGCCGAAATGTCCAGCCAATCCTCCATTATACTTTTCCTTCATAAGATTCTCTCTCATATAACTCTTTAGAATACACAATTGATTACCCTTGAACAGTAGTCCATCCTAAATCATATATTCATTACATTGGCTTCTATCTCTAAGAACTAGATTCTCACATGCTTCATAGGATTCTTTAAAATCGGCATCATCCCTATACATTTCTTTGAGGTTATCAAAACCTAAGGTCTTTACTCTGAACTCCTATAGAATTAAACATTTCCTTCTCAAAGCATCAACAACCATGTTAGTAGTTCTAGAAATATTCTTTATAACAAAAGTAAAATTCCGCATGTATTCAACCCATTTTGCATGCTTCTGGTTCAATTTCTCTTGTCGAGTTATGAATTGTAATGCATGTTTGTCGCTATACAAGACAAACTCTTTCGGAACCAAGTAATGCCTCCATTTTTTCAACGCCTGTATGACTTCATAAAACTCCTTATCATACGTGGAAGATTTCAACTTTGCATCGTTTAGCTTCTCACTAAAGTATGCAATCAGTTTGTTGTCTTGGCTTAAGACCACTCCAATTGTGAATCCACTAGCGTCACATCTCACTTGGAATGTCTTGTTGA
The DNA here is from genome assembly GCA_010110895.2 of Picea sitchensis. Classification (NCBI taxonomy): domain Eukaryota; kingdom Viridiplantae; phylum Streptophyta; class Pinopsida; order Pinales; family Pinaceae; genus Picea; species Picea sitchensis. Next base: position 6,978 of record SNQJ01S0243064.1, read on the forward strand.
AATATGGCAAAACCAGAACTGGTTGTCCAATTATCTTCTCCTTCATCAGCTTGAAACTCTTCTCTGCTTCCTCTGTCCAATGAAAATATTTGTGTCTTTTCTTGACTGTGTCCATCATTGGTGCACATATCTCACTGAAATTTCTGATGAACTTCCTGTAAAAACTAGCCAATCCATGGAAGCTTCGAACTTCAAAGATACTCTTCGACCAATGGCCAATCCATGATTGCTTTTATCTTCTCTGGATCCATCTTCAATTCATTCGAAGAGATTACAAAACCCAAATAGACAAGTTATGTCTTCATGAATGATGATTTCTTCATATTAATCAGCAATTTCTCTTGCTGCAATATCCTCATCATGGCAACTAAATGTTTTAAGTGCCCCGCTTCAGTTTTACTGAAAATTAGTATATCATCCAAATATACAATCATGAATTTTCCAATGAAATCTTTCAGGACTTCATTCATCAACCTCATAAAGGTGCTCAGCGCATTCATCAAGCCAAATGGCATGACAAGACATTCGTACAAACCTTCATTTGTTTTGAATGTCGTTTTCCATTCATCACCTTCCCTCATCCTGATTTGGTGATAGCCACTTTTCAAATCAATCTTCGAAAAATATTTGGCTCCGCTCAAGCAATCCATCAAGTTATCCATCCTTGTCAATGGAAGCCTATATCTGATGGTAATATTATTAATTTCCCTTGATTTTGTACACATCCTCCAGCCTCCATCTTTCTTTGGGTTGAGCACTATCGAAACAACGCATGGACTCAAGCTGTCCCAAATTAATCCTTTGTCCATTAAGTCCTGGACTTGTCTCTTAACTTCCTCATTCTCTTGTGGCATCAACCTATATGTTGCTTTGTTCGGCAAGGTGGCTCCAGGTATAATATCAATATGATGGCTTATACTCCGGATAGGTGGAAATGAATAGGGTATTTTTTCCACTACTATGTCAGCGAACTCTTCCAGCAAACCCTGGATTTCTTCCGGCAAATCATCTATTCTAGTGTTGTTCAAAACAATTCTGGGTTTCCTAACCACAATAAATTGCATGTCTTATTTCTTCTTAACTTCCTTAAGAAGTTCCTTCCCACTCATGAGAAGTATTGTATTGTTCATCTCGGGTTTCACTTCTTTATCATTAATCGGAAGCAACATGTGCGTCCTACCATTTTTTTCCAGAGTGTATGTGTTCTTCCTCCCATCATGCACCACATTTCTGTCATATTGCCATGGTCTACCCAACAATAGATGACAGACATCCATTGGAATGACATCACACAAAATATCATCTTTATATCCTCCTATTTTCAATTCAACTAAACATTGTTTAGTGACATTTACCTGATGTCCTTTTTGTAGCCATGAAACTTTGTATGGGCTGGGATGCGCAACAGTCTCTAGCTCCAACTTTTCTACCGTCTCTGTAGACACAATATTGTCTGTGCTATCGCTGTCCACTATGGCTCTTCATACCCTGTCTTTGGTTTTGGCAAGCAGTCTGAAACAGACTGTTTCTTTGGGCTAGGTTCTCTGCCTCCTTCTCCAACTTCAAAGGAACTTTCCGCATCATCAAGGATATTTTTTCTTGTGCATCTTCTGCCTCAACATTTCTCTTCTGTTCTTCTGAAATGTGAGCTTCACCTCCATATTTTTTTCTATCGGGACATTAGAAGGATTTATGTCCGATCTTTCCACAGAAAAAACATTTTATCTCACCTCCTCTTCCTCTTCCTCTTCCTCTTGATCGCAGAAAAGTATTTCTATCGGCATACTGTCCTCCCTGTGAAATTCCCCCTCTTTCAGGGTGAGTATGAGGTTTATTTTCTTCTTCCTTCAGCTTCTGAGTCTTGTCCTAGGAAATTTCTTTACCTCTACTCTAACTTCGACCTCGGCCTCTTTGACCTTGCTTTTGGGCTAATTTCTCTTCATGCTTTAGGGCCATTTGATAAGCATCTTCGACATTCCTGATTGTCATCATGATCATCTCATCTTGAATGTCATATCTTAGACCATTCATGTATCTGGCAACCTTTTCATCATCATTTTCTGGATGACCTGCTCTGATGTTGAGCCTATAAAATTCCCCAGTGTATTCTTTCATTGTCATTCCTTTATGTCTCAAGTTTTTCATTCTTCGAAATAGATTGATCTGGTAGCCTCTGGGTATAAACTTGGATTTCATTTTTGCAACCATTCTACCTCATCTTTTGATTCTTTGTTTTCCTTTGGAACGCCTGTCAACCTGCAGTTCATCCCACCACAATGATGCATGCCCTTTAAGTTTGGTAATGACATGTTTAACTTTCTTATCTTCCTAGACATCCTCATAGTCAAAGTATTTATCTAGAGCCCTAAACCAATCTAGCAGCTCTTCAATGTCTAAGTTTCCTTCATACATCAGAATGTCCATATTTTCTTTGGCTCTGATTCTTGCAACATCTCTAAATAGGCGTTCTTCGGCAGCGTCTTCAACTACGACTTCTTCTTCAGATCTAGCCTCATTTTCACTTTCGGCTTCACTGACATCTCCAACATCAACTTTTTGTCTCTGTGTTGTTTCCATAGCATCTAATCGAGCACGAAGTTCTCTCATTTCCCTTTCCACAGTTGGTGTTGAACAACTGAGAGGGGGGGTGAATCAGTTGTACCTGTGCTTAAACAATTATGCTTATTTTAACTCTTTACACAGCATTTAATGACAATCACAATAATGCAGGGAAGTAAGCAATAGAACATTCAACATCAGTCACACATATGAGATACACAGAGACATATATTTCCTAAGGAAACCCATACAGGGTAAAAACCTCTTCTTATTTATAAGATAAGTAATCTATACATTATTTACATTATCATACATATGAGAACCAACTCATAATGAGGCTACAACCTTTGTTTTGCAAGCTGCTACTTCCTAAGAGCACCAACTCTTTGGATTCTCTAGCACCCACTAGAAGGAAGCACCAACTCCCTGGTTTCTCTAGCACCCACTAGAAGGAAGCACCAACTCCCTAGTTTCTCTAGCACCCACTAGAAGGAAGCACCAACTCCCTAAGTGTTCCAACACCAACTGGATGGAAGCACTAACTTCCAGTCACAGAGGCACCAACCTGTATAACAGAGAATAACAGTTCTCCCTTGCACCACCCTGCCACCCTGGTTTCTCTGGTTGCAACTAGATGGAAAATACAACTCCCTGCGTTCAAGCACCCACTTGAACCACTGAGGACAACTGTTCTCCCTAGCACCTCCCTACCACCCTGAAATATAAATATTTTCTATTATGACTTATTACAGTGATATAAAGTTCTTCAATGTCTTACCGGTCTCATCATTATTCTGCTACACTGTGCTGCTCTGTCTGCATCAGTGTCTTATGCACACTCCTTGCGCTTTCTGTTCTTTTTCCTTTTATGCTCTTTGCACCATGTCCCTTCAATGCACCATTCCCCTTCTGTACATTTCTGTTGTTGTGCTTTGCCTCCTTCTTCACACCTCAATCACACTCAACAACCACCCACATTTCTTCTTTTTTCATCATTCTTATACTCTCTGTGCACCTTGTGCATGCAATTTGCTTCTTGCTCTTCCATCCTCTCCCACTTCAATCTCCTCCACATCGAGGTGTTTTTTCCACTTTACTCTTCCACATCTATTCAATCTCCTGTGTGCCACATTGTCCCTCTTTGTTCTGCATCACCTGCTGATTGTGAGTTCTCTATCTGATCATCATGGTAACTCTTTAGCTTCTCTAGCGGTTTTACCCATGCATCCATCATGACTAGGTGTTATCTCGAGATTCCTCAGCTTCTCTAATAGTTGAGACTCTTCATCTTCTTTGTCATAGACGAGCTCATCCTCTAGTAGAAACCATCATTTGTTTCTAGAAGTTACACTGTGAAGTGCAACAGTAGCCCTCTGATCTTATTCAAATTCATCTGTACCGTTGAATTAACTTCATTGAATCTTGTGTTCATTTCTCCATTTCGCACTTCGGCATTTCGGGATCCCCGTGGTGAATATTTCGTTACTCTCCATGTCCCAATTCCCAAAACTCCAAAATGGAGCTTCTCTGCACTAGCTCCTTCCTCCATCTTCCGTCGATGTGACCAATGGCTGTGACCACAGGTTGAGCCAAAACGTGTTTCGCATTTCATCATTTCGGCAATTTGACAATCTCGTTGTGAGGATTCTATACTCTCCAAGTCGCGATCTCCGAAACTTTGAAAAAGGAGCTTAGTTTGACTAGCTTCGATCATTTCATCATTTCATATTTCGGCATTTCACGATTTCGCATGTCGCAAATTCCTATTGCGAGACATCTCGACTCTCCAAGTCACAATCCCTGAAAGTCTGAAAAAAAGGAGCTTAACTCTTTGAACTATTATCTGTAGTTCTTCGACAATGTGACCACCGGCTGTGACCACATCCTTATTCCAAAACTACATTTCGCAATTTCTCATTTCAGCACTTTGGGACTTGATTCCTCAATCTCCCGATATCCGAAACTATCCTCCTGCTTTTGAGATTTCAGCGTTTTTCATTTCACGATTCTGAGACTCCTGATGATGAAGATTCCTGACTCTTCCAACTCCCGGTATCTGAAACTCTGAAATGGAGTTATTTCTCGGTCTGCGAAACTCTTTGTTTATGTGCCTATTTTGGGATTTCGACGTTTCGCATTTCGCCATTTTGGCATTTCGACACTCCTGTGGTGAAGTGTTTCAACACTTCAACTCCCGGTATCTAGGACTCCTAAATGGAGTTATTTCTCGGTCTATAAAAATCTTGTTGATGTGCCTCTTTTGGGATTTTGGGATTCCGGATTTCGCAACTCTGGGACTCCTGTGTTGAAGAGTCTCAACTCTTGAATTCTCAATCTCCCGGTATCTGAAACTCTTAAATGGAGCCGGATCAACGTATTCCAGTGTTTCACATTTCATTGTTTCGACATTCTTGTTGTGAGTTGCTTCCTTGACTCCTCCAATGCCCGGTATCCAAAACTCTGAAATGGATTTTATGTTTCTAATCTTTCCATGCAATTATCCCTGCACTGCTGATATTCCTTGCCTATCTGTGTGCCATCAAATAAACAAGCACACTCTTGCACTTTTCGTGCACCTATGCACTATCTCTTCTGAGCTTATGTTGTCCATGTTTTTCCATCATTGCATACTCTGATCTTTCCATCAATGACAATCACATATGCCTGAAAATGTGCCAACAATCTCCCCCTTTGGCATTGATGGCAACCCTGAATGACTGTGCTAATCTGTTTGGACCTCCAACTGTAGCATCCAGTCCGGACCACTCCTTTTCTCGCCCTTTGACATCAATGTCAAAGAAAACATGCTCCGCCTGAGCTGTTGTAGTATTTTTAGGAGGTATCAGATATTCAATCAATACAAATCTCCCCCTAATAGGATGGACTCTCTTAGGTGTGAGATGAGATGACACCCAGCTTCTATTAGAGATATTCAAATGGTGTATTGGCTAGGGGTTTAGTAAATATGTCTACAATTTGTTCTGTGGTTGGAATGTAATGGACCTGAACAACCTGATTGGTGACCTGCTCTCTCAGAAAATGGTATTTTATGGGAATATGCTTGGTCTTGGAGTGGAGTATAGGATTCTTAGACACACTGATGGCACTAGTGTTATCACAATGAATTGGGATCGGTGTTGTGTATTTTACCTCCAAGTCTGCAAGTGTTTGAATCATCCATAATACCTGAGTGCAACAGGTAGTAGCAGCAATGTACTCTACCTCTGTAGTCGATAAAGAAATGGAACTTTGCTTTTTACTAAGCCATGCTACTAATGAGTCACCTAGGAAGAATGCTCCTCCACTGGTGTTTTTTCTCTCATCAACACAATTTGCCCAATCTACAACTGGATAAGCAGTTAACTAAAAAATCTGATTTTTGGGATACCACAGACCATAAGTCATTGTTTCTTTCAAATACCTGAATATCCTTTTGACAGCTAGAAAATGACTTTGTTTAGGTGCAGACTGATATCTTCCTACCATTCCAACATCATGCATTATGTCTAGGTAAGATGTTGTGATGTACAGTAGACTGCCTATCATTGACCTATATGAACTTTGATCAACATCAGGTGAGTCATCATCCTTGCTTAATTTGCATCCAGTTACCACAGGTGTGCCCACAGATTTAGAATCTTCCATTTGAAACCTTTTCAACATTTATCTTAGATATTTTTCTTGAGAAATGAACATCCCTTCAGACTTCTGAGTAATTTGCAGACCAAGAAAAAATGATAGTTCACCTATCATAGACATTTCAAACTCAGACTTCATGGCAGAATCAAACCATATTACCAATGAATCCTTATTACATCCGA
>SNQJ01S0243065.1:0-13357 GCA_010110895.2 Picea sitchensis
ATAGGAAATCTTATGAAACAATGTGGTGCAAGTTTTGATCGATTAAGTGGTTATTAGTTTCTGAAAAGTTTTATCTCAATAAATAAATGACTAAAAGGAACATACTTTGACCATAATTTTATAATGAATAGAAATGTGGAATAGAAATGTGATTATAAATATATTATGGAATTTTTATTAAAAATATAAAAATAATTTTTTATTTTTTTTTATTCTACAAAGTTATTATAATTGATTTTTATAGATTGAGTTTTGAAAACAAGTTCATGTTACTCTTGGGAGACTCTCTTTTACTAACTAAATCAAGCTACCATTAACAACTCTCTTTTACCAATTATACAAAGCTACTATTAATCATATATATGTTATTACTTTTATTTTTTATATTAAACTTGATTCTTATTTTCATTTTTTATTATTAACTTCATATAATCTTATACAAGGTGACACATTTCTTCTACCTAAAATCTATAGTCTACGTGATTTCTCCTAATGCAATTATTTTGATTTAGATTGTTGACAAGTATGTTGAAAGGCTATTGATTTTGATGGGACTTAAAATAATATCAATAAGGTTAAGCTATTAAAAATATTATAAATATTTGACTTGTTAAACATATGTGGCTCTAAGATGTAAAGGTGTTGGTTAAACACATGTGCCTCTGAGATGTAAAGTGCACCAGATTTGTTTTTATTAAATTATTTTAATTTATTTTATTTATAAATATGTTAATAAGAATAATAATAAAAATGAATTGTTAATAAGATCATAGTATTTGATTCCTCAACCACTTTAAAGGTAATTATAGAGTGATACAAAGTCATCATTATTTTTATGTAGATCAATGCAAAGAGGTGATCATTTGCATATGATGTCAACCAACATGTAAATTGGTGTCTGTAGATTAATGCAAAGACATGATCATTTTCATATGGTGTCAACCAACATGTAGATTGGTGCCCTTAAGTGTCCAAACAATGACAATAGGAACTTTTAAAAGGATTTCATCATAATGATCATATATAGAGTATTAATTATAATGAGAATGATATAAATTAGTAATCTCAATATGTTGTTTTTTTTGGATTTATATGAGCATTTTCCTTAAATGGATGTAATTGGGAGTGTCTAGCTACTTAAACCTCAATGGGTTAGTTTATATTTTAGACTACCAACATTTATTTTATGTAAAAATATTTTATTATTCAAATGCTCAAATAATTTATAGAATTTTCTTATTCAAATGTTCAAAATCTCAGCATCTCTCATTAAGAAGTGAATTCTAAACCCTGTGAGTTGGAAACAAAGTACCATTGTGCGGAGGAAATCTGATTAGGGTTTGCGCTGAAAGGGTTCGGCCGCTGCCATGGCGAGTCAGGACGGAGGGGAGCCGCCGCCCCCTCCTTCCCCCTCTGCGTCCTTCAGTAAACTGGTCACATCTTGCACGAAGAAGGCGTCCCAAGGTGATCCTTCGAGCTTTGTGAGAAGATTGGAGGACATTCCAGAAATCAATCTCCCTCCAGAACAACCAATGAAAGTAGCAATCTCTCTTTCAGAGCGAGGCCTAGTAGGTCAGTTTATGGGGCTTTGGACCTCAACCAGAACAACAGACAACTGGATACAAAGAAACTGGAGGCCGCTAATACAGAACAGTGTGACCTGCTACGCCGTTGGAAGGGGCTATTTCATCTTCGAGTTCATTTCCCAGGAGGACCGGGACTTAATCTTCAGAAACGGGCCATATTTCATGGGTGCACAGGGATTGTATCTGAATCGTTGGACTCCAAACTTCGATCCAGCCTCGGAAGTACCAAAAGACGTCCCGGTCTGGGTCAGACTCTCAAACCTCCCAATCCAATGCTAGAACTCCCCGTCGTTGCAAGCGATTGGAAACGGGCTAGGCCATTACATAGATAAAACTGATCCAAAAGACCAATGCTCTTGTGCCAGAATCTGCGTCGAAGTAGACTTGGAAGTAGGGTTGCCGGAAGTAGTGAAACTGAAGGTGGGGGAATGGCACCACTTGCAAAAACTAGACTATGAACAGTTGTCGTTTAAATGTAGAGGATGTCATGAGTACGGTCACTTCCAGAGGAACTGCCCCAAGGCCCTGCAAGAGAAAGAAAGAGAAGAGGGGTGTGTTGACGGGCGAAACTGACCGTCCGTCAACTGGGAGAGTGGAACCGGTCCGGGGTTGTCTAAATAACCCAAGCCGTTTGGAATGGACCACCCTGACGACGCCCCTATCTGGCTATTGGTCGACTAAACCTCCCAGTAATCCAATGCTAGAACTCCCCCGTCGCTGTAAGCTGCATTGGAAACGGGCTAGGCCATTACATAGATAAAACTGATCCAAAAGACCAATGCTCTTGTGCTTAATCTCTGCCGGCGTAGACTTGAAGTAGGGCTGCCGGAAGTAGTGAAACTGAAGGTGGGGAATGGCACCACTTGCAAAAACTAGACTACGAACAAATTTGTCGCTTAAAATGTAGAGACAAGTCATGTGAGTACCTAGCCACTTCCGTGGAACTCTGGCACCTCGCAGAAGAGAAAGAAAGAGAAGAGGGGTGTGTTGACGGGCGAAACTGACCGTCCTCATTAATCGGGAGAGGGAACCGGTCCGGTTGTCTAAATAACCTAAGCCGCTTGAAATGGACCACTCGACGAGTTTAATCTGGCCTGCTATCGCCTCTAAGGTCTCCCTAAGGAAGCTAAAGTGAGAAAGTTGATCCGAGCTATAAGGGATCTTAACTAAACTAAATAAAGAAAATCAATTTATATTAAAGTTGGGAAACGAAACTAATAAAACAAAAGAAACTAATATTTCATTAATCTAACTATGAACTACTAACTCTTATATATACAAAAGACTAATAACTCAAATCAACTATCTAATTACTAATTTTAATTACAATTTATTCACTGGATGTGCATTATCTACAATCTACGGATTTGAATAAAACCTCGGTGAAACTGATGTACTCGCTGTCCCAAAACAACGAAGGATAACTCTTTAATTTTATGATATATGAATAAGAAAAGCAAGTTAACTGAAATTAGACTATCTAATATATTAATTAACTCAATTACTAGCTAATATACTAAGCAAATAATTGTGGATAAACAAACCTAGAAACGTACTCCAACCGCCCCTGTATGATGACTCCTTTAAGTCGGGTTGGAGGGGAAGAAATTCACACCATTTAGCCCTTTAAGCTTCTCGCAAAGGATCGCCTATGATGCTTCCCTCGGCGGTTACAGACAAACAAGACATAAAAAGAAATCACATGGTTGTCAGATTATGAATTCATGCAAGAGGGAAACCTACTATGTAGCAAAGAAATTCATATATGATAATTCAATTCATAAAAGAAGACAAAGCTATCATTCATAAATCAAATCAACTGCTATGTCTTTTATCAAATTTGAAGTAACAAGGTATGTATAATTACTAAGAAAATTATATCACTTGAATTTGACTTAGATAGCAAAGTAATACTAAACCAAAACCAAAATGATATACAAAAACGGGAAACGCGTCGATAGATTGAAAAGCAAAGCTATATCAACGCATCAATTTTGCTCCAGCTTGGAACCAGATTATATATCCTTTGTTCTCCCAAAAATGAGGATGATCCAATTATTACAAAACCATAGGTATAGAGTTATAGTTTCTCACAAGGTAAAACTTCCTTGTGAATAATAGCAAATTGTTTTACAAAACCTGGGAAAAATCCCAAAAATTTTCTTAAACTAAGCAACTTAAAATGAATCAAATCCTTAAAGATAATTCTCTCCAACGCTTCCATTCAGGTAAATTCAGTTGGATTGACCTGTAATAGAAAAAAGAAAATCAAGTTAAATAGATATTTTATAAAAAAAATGGTAAAAATCATTCCTATAGATTAGGCTACGTAATCACCGACTCAGAGTCAGTATAAGTTAAGAACACCGCGACAACAAAGTCCAAATGTAAATATATCAAAACAAATATTTGATTACTTCAATTTAAAAGCAAAACAACCATTTAAATCCTCATCAAACCAAAATCGCCATGCTAAAATAAACAAAACTAAATTGAATCTATATCAATCAAACAAATAACAAATAAATCTTTGAAATAAATGCAACTTATATACAAAATCTATATAGAAATGAGTGTAGGGAATTCTTAAAGCAAAGATTAAGTAAAAATGTCTTTTGATAATGAGAATGGCCCCCTTTGACACTGGCCAAATTCCATGATTTTTCATCATTGCTCTAACTCCTCCTCAGAATGTACCCATCACTGCCTTTACCAAAATAATCGGAAGTATAGCATAATTGGCCCCTTAACGCCGAATCGCATACCTAATGGCATTAAACTATGGCAAAGCTTTTAACATATAGTTGTTCTTCTCAATTGAGATCCCACTGTTTGAATCCTGAAAATAGGATGAGGCCTATCCCTCCTTCCTGTTTCTGGTCTTTAATAGTAGATTTCCCTGTATAATGCATATCAACATAAGGTTTATCACCAGTAAGAAGCTCCTACGTTACTATGCCAAATGAAAACACATCAACCTTTTCAGAAACCTTGTTACTACTACCATTTAAAAGCTTTGGAGCCATTCATGGAAGGGTTCCCTAGACACCACCAGAAACTAAATTCCGATGTCTGATTTTAGACAAACCAAAATCTCCAACCTTGCATATAGAACGTTGAGGATCCCTCATGTTAATAGATTTTCACATTTCAGATCATAGTGCACAACTTTTTGTTATGTAAATATTCCATTCCAAAAGATCTCAAGCAAAATTATGACCCGCTTTCAGGGTGATCAAGATCTTGTTCCCCTAATTCCAACTTAATTGTGAAGCTCGCCCATTTATACCGCATCACTGGCCATAACAATTGGTGGTTTTGAAACACCATGTTTGAACTGCGAATCTCTTTCTCCCTGTAGCTCTCCCATTTGTTGTAAGGTCTCTGTCTTGATTTGTGATGCTTTTGTAACTTCCACAGATATATCTATATTATCTGCTAGCTCAATCATATAGTTGCAAAATCGTTCTATGAAGAGGCTAAGTGATTGCACATTATCATCCATCTTATACAGATATTGCAGTGCCATAATTATCTTTCATGCATCGCAGACAATTTTTTATTCAATGACTCCAAACGAGGGCCATCTTCCCTTTACTTTTCCTCAGCATCCGATTGACATTGTGTAGTCTCATGCTGTCCACCAAGTGTTTTTTGCAACAAGAACAAGCGATGCCACAAGCTGGAGTCCAACCAAAATCATAACCTGTCGAAAAATCCTTGGGGGAGTATATAAAAAACAATGACATAATCTATGCATTTCTCCATGAATACTTGATCAAACAGAGGTCGATCCTGGCACTCAAAGATAAGACTATCCAAAAACACAAGAAGGTTTTCTTTGAAATTATTCAAACCCTTTCGCTTGGATCCATGGTAGTTTCTTATTAAACCATCAGATATAAGACCCACTGCCTCATTTCAACCATGATTTGAGGGACTTCTCAACATATTTTATATGATCAACGCCTATCTATGAAAACTTGGCGCAATCTGTGTGTTGTGCGACCCATGATTAGAGGTCGAGGGTAATCGCATGACATTGTTCTCTCCTAATCGATTTTCTTTACCCACTTAGCAGTATGTACGAGAATTCACCTCGTCTAAGCCCCTCCATGTCGCCCAGTGGAAACCATTAACCCTCTCAAACTGATTGCAGATCGTTTTGGGTTTATTTTCAGGCCGAATTATTCATGAAGTTTTTCAAATCCAGTATGTAAATTCGCACAGTCCTCCAAACAGAAATAAAAGTAGAAATGGGAAACTTTCTACGCGATTTGCGAATCTAAAACAACCATCAACTAGTGAGCATGAACGCGGGTACCCATGAATGCATTTAATTCTTTTGGTAAGGAGGCAGGCATATATAGTCAGAATATCCCCCGCAATACGTACTCAACACTTACATCAATTGGCTTGACCAATGAACAATAGTGAGTTCATGCTCAATGAATGTTATATCAAAGTTCTTAATCTACCAACAGTCGAATCAAACTCAACTATGAGCCAATATAACCACCGATGTCCATAGCTTATCCAATGTGTCAATATATGAAAACAACATATCAATAGTTACAAAATAGCCATAGGCATTATACATGAATATCCATACATATTATGAAACCAAAAGTTGAGTAGGCCAAATAAGAAGCCAATCAAAATACTAATGCATCGCAAAATCAAATGAAATCCAATCACACAATCGACATAAGAATGCCCATTGAGTATACCAATGCTTGGGAGTGTTATACCATAATGTTCAAACATCCGGCATGAAGTTCAAAACCCCAAAAACATGTAATATCATTCTCCGCCAACCAAACGCTGCAACTTAAGGTGTCCAATTGATATGGTATAAATTGATATGCCAAGAGCTGTGATAAGGATCAACACTAAGGATTACAAAAGATAAATCAATACCCCAATGCAATTTAGGAAAATCATAAAAATGTGAAATCAAAGGCTAAATGTCTTTATATAATCCATCAAAGTATGAAAACCGATCAAAGGATATCGCCGATCATGTAAAAATCAACAAAAAGATAGGCACAATATGCATGATGACCAAAAGGTATTGGCAGTTCAGATAATGATCGATATGTGACCTTGAAAGGAGAAATTTCATGCTTACAATCATGAAGACTTAGCTGGCTGGTAGGTATGGAGCAAGTAATAAAGAATAAAAGCCGCCGTGGGCTCATCCGGGTTTTGCTAATTTAAAAATCAATGTTTGTGAAACAATGGTGTAGGCAGCTTTTTATGAGACAAATGAAAATAGAATTCATCACCGGTGGCAACCCCGTAAAGGAAAAACGAAACCTAATCGGCCCACTCTGGCGACAACCCAACGAATCTAAAGCAACTCCAAGGGATCCAGGTGGCAACGGCTAAACAAACCTTCAAGCAAAGAATTGGGAAACTAAGGGGAAGCAGCGTCTCGCTAAGAAACACCTCACCAAGGTGAAGAAGGCAAAGTAAAACTGTGAAGTCAAGGAACCCTAAAAGCACCGATAAAAAGTGGAGAACGGGAACTCTTTGGCATCGGAGGAGAAATCCCCCTCAAGGAACCTGGAGTGGAGCAACGGAAAGAGGGCGCAGATCTCGCCGTGGAGTGAAATAGAGGGGACAAGTGAAGCTTTGGACACCCCAAAACGGCCTGGAAAAGGGAGGAAGTCCAAAAAGGCTGAAAGGGAAAAAGAAACGTACAAGAACATCCTTAAAGGAGCCCAGCCAACCCTAAAGCAAATAATCAATGTAAGGCAAACAAGGAAATAGGCAAAGGCCTCCCAAGGAGGCCACCCCTCGCTAGAAAACAATCAATGAACTCACATCCTAGAACTCAGAGGGGTCTCTGGGCAGCTAGAAGAAGGAAATACCATCGTGGATTTAATAAAAACAAATAAGAACGACGCCCCACTCATCCAAGGCCAGAAACCAAAATGGAGTCAATCAAGATCTTCATTGCTAAAAGTCTTAAAACGTGATGGAGAAGCAGCCTGTGGGTGGCCCCATAATGCTAGCGCCTGTGAGGGTTTCAGCACTATGGAACGCCTCCAAATTAGATTTAATCCATTCCGACCCTCGCATGCACTGGATATGTACTCAACTGCTCCACAAGGAATCTGGACAAACTTTAAGTCTCTTTAATATTTATGTCCCTCAACATATTGATGAAAAAAGAATTTGCTGGCAAACTATTCAAGACTATCTAATAGAGAACGATTTAGAAAATATAATCCTAGGGGGCGACTTAAATGTAACACTAGCAGCAGAAGAAAAACGAGACGGGTCCACTGTAAGGGACCCAACCCGAGAGTGGGTGGAGGACCTAATATCAACATGGGACTTAATGGACATCAAACCAACAAGAGGGCGCTATACCTAGACCAACAAAAAGGTAGGCCTGGGGCACATAGCTGCCCTCTTGGACAGATTCCTTGTACAGAACTCATTCTTGACTCTAGGACTCACAACCTCCTCAAAAATCCTCCCTCACAGCACCTCTGATCACAAGCCAATCAGCCTGGAGATTAAGAAAGAGCAAGGCCAAGGGCATATTCCCTTCAGATTTAACCCTTTGATACGTGGATAAGGACTTCAAGCATAAATCTCCAAGGTTTGGACCCTCAAAGAAAATTAAAGGATCCGCGCTTTATGTCCTGGAAGAAAAGTCGAGGCGCCCTCATAATGAGCTAAATGATGGGCAAAAAAAACAACCGACCCTATAACTCTTCCTCAAATTTTAGAAGCTCAAATGCGCCTAGAAACCATCAGCTCGCTTTGGAAAACAAGGAGATCACACAACATGACATTCTCATGGAAGAACAACTTCAAAACCATTGGCACAAATATTGTAGAGATGAGGAAAGCTACTGGAGGCGTAAGTCCTCAATCGCTGAAAGAAGGGGATAAAAACACAAGTTATTTCCATAAGCAAGCTGAAGCAAGGAAGCCGTCTGCTATCGACTAAATCCAAATCCAAAATACTACAATTTATGAACCAGGACACTTAAAGCATAACCTTCGAGGACCTTCAAAACTCTTCTTAAGGTAAAATGGAAGGGAAAAGAATAACTCTCAAATCCACTTCTCGCTTTGTTCCAACGCTTTATAAAGATGACGCCAATCGCAAACTTCTATGGAGGAAGTCAATGAAGAAGAAATTAAAGAGGCACTTGATCAAAATCCGCATAAAAGCCCCCTGACCGGACGGTTTTATGTTAAGATTTTTCCAAAGCATTGTCAGGATATCATATCATGACCTCACTAAAATGATGATAAAGAAATCAAGGCAGCAAAGAAGTCGGAGGAGGTACCAACTCACCTTCCCTGCACCTTTTCATCCCTAAGGAGAAGGAGCGCTCAACTCACGATCCAGAATCGATATCCGTGATAACACAAGGTTACAAAATTTCACCAAATTGTAAACAGTCAAAACATCCCTTCCATAGTGCTCCGAGAACCAAGGGGATTCATCAAAGAAGGTGTCAGCAAATTGCGCATAATATAACTCTAGTCCAAGAATCTCTTCATTCAAGCTCCTCGTAGGAAGGCTGACAAAGGTATGATCATCAAACTCCGACTCTATAAATGCTTTTGATAGAGTTAATCATAATTTCCTTTGAAGTAATGAAGAAATTTGATTTGATGTAATCTTTGTGAATTGATAAGAGCTTGCATAGATTCTCCGCCATGGATAGCCCTACGGTAAAATGGGAGTGACTAGTTTTCAAGGCATCTTAGAGGGTTACGCCGTGGTTGTCCTCTATCACTCGCTTACTTAATCCGTGCCTTTAGTCCTAAGTCGCCAATTCAGGAGAACGCTAAATCCAAATAACAACTCCTAAAGGGCTGCGATAGCCCTAAGGTGTGAAAGAAATCAACCACGCACAATTCGTTGATTTATTAAGCATTGTTCTGGGAGGGGCAAGTCGCCTAGTAGCAAAAGATTCAAAGAGGAGCTAGATGCCTATGCTGCAGTGTCAGGAAGAGAGATAAGTCAGAATTATTACACCTAGTGAGATGAGGAAAATTTTAATCTTGGGTACGAAGGGCATAAAATTTAAACCAATCTAACACCACGCCCCTATCTCAAAGACACAACCCAAGGACTTCCACCGGAGTTTTCATCTCCTGGGATAAACTAAAGAACGTAATCTCCCTTCCTTTGGGCTTAAACCGCTAAGCTTTTAAAGGAAGGATAGTACTCCATCAAATCTGTCCTAGCAAGTGTGTCCATTTATCAAAATTCACTTCTGCTAGCCCCTGGCACAACAATTAAGCAACTGGAAGCTTTGTAAAGACGTTTTTTATGGGAAGGAGGCAAGCAGACTAATAAAAGAGCCCATCTCATAAGTTGGGACAAGGTTTCGAAACCCCTAATGGAGGGAGGGCTAAACCCTTCGCGCTAAATTGCGTAACCTTTCTCTTTGAGCAAAATTGTTAAGTGGCACATAGTCGCTGAAAACAACGCAGCAAGGGAAGCTCGCGGGAAAAATAATTTTATAGTCCAAGGAGAAGATGCGGAACACCCTCCTTGGCAACAACACATCTGGGATCTCCAATTTTCACTCTCTGCTGGAAGGTCATCGATCAATTCACTTCCCACCGAATTTTAAGTTCCCTGGAAAGGGAAACAAATTCAAAATTTGGAAGACTCCACCGGGTGACCTACCCCTGGAATTGAATCAAAATCTCCAACGTCTGAAAACCTCGATGGATGGGCAAAATCTGAGGACACTCTTCGAAATTTCTGCCTGGAGGACAGAAAGGCACAAGCAAGCAGGGCATCAAGTGCTGGCAAGGCTGGGCAGTGAGCAACCTGCCTTTGGACTTAGATTCTAACTGGGGTTCCCTAAAGCTCAGCCTGCAAGGGAAAGCCCCACTACGGAAAAGAGGGAGAGACAAGAGAGGTTGGGGACGAAATGCTAAGCCTTATTCAACTGCGTTGGGATATTCTACCCTTATAAGTATCCCCCACGTCCCACCCAACCCAGCGTTATGGAAATCCATCTGGAGCTTAAAAACCATACCCAATATTGACCTGTTTCTCTGGACACTAAGTCACGGAAGCATACAGACAGGAGAAAACCTCCAAAAGAAAGGTTGGGTTGGCCCCTTCAGGTGCCCCTTCTGTCACCAAGCTGAAGAAACTTCAGTCCACCTTCTACTCCTTTGTAACTTTTCAAAAGAAGTCTGGAATCTGGCTGTAGGTCTGCAAACAGACCTCCTTCTCCCTCAAAATATCCCTTCCCTTCTCCTTGACTGGCCCAATCTGTTCCCATTCTGTCAAAAGAAGCAAAGCATTGCCTCAAGGCTCTGGCAAGCAATCCCAAGATTCATCCTCTGGGGGCTATGGTTGGAGAGAAATAGCATAATTTTTCGAGAAAAGGAAAGGAGGGCCCCCTTAGTGAGCACCAAGATCAGGTCACTCTTTAGCGAATGGGCTAGTATCCAAAGGCTCCCAACTCAAAGTAGGAAGATGGAAGAGCAAGAAGAGCTCTCGAGTGATCAATTCCAAATCCAAAAGGAAATTGGGGACAAAGCCTCCATCACTTCCCCGAAACAATGGGAAATCAGGAAAGGAAAAGGTGATTTCGACAAATGGAAAAGAGAAAGGGACTGCTATATCCTCTCTTTTGACGGTGCCTCAAAGGGCAACCCAGGCCAAGCAGGTGGAGGAGGTATAATAGAAAAGCCAAATGCAGAGATTATTGTGCGATATGCGTTTGGTCTAGGTATTGCCTCTAACAACTAGGCAGAAGAAATGGCACTCTGGCAAGGTTTGTACCACTCTCAAAGCAATGGAATCCGAGACTTAGTCATCATCGAGGACTCTTGTCTGCTAATTCGAGCCATAGCTCTCTCAAAAGAAACCTAAAACGCAAAACTTAATAACTTGTTGTCCAGAATCCGCTTGCTCCTAAGGGCACTTGACTCGTTCCAAGTTTTTCATGTGTTAAGAGAGTTAAATCAAGCTGCGGACAAAGAGGCAAATAGAGGCGTTGAGTTGGCTCAAGGATAAACAATGGTCAATGATCATCAATCCACTATGGATCTCCCATGACTGGATCCCACACTCAGCAAATATCCAAGATCGGGCGCAAGGACGAGACAAGACAAGACAACGCCAAGACTCAGGGACTATTCGCGATTGAGGGAATCGGGCAGAGGGAGACCAAGAGACAAACCCACATGCAAAGGGAAGGCGGCGACCTTGAGCCCATACCTCTTGGGGCTTGCACAGCTGATAGAATGATTACAGGAGGAGAAGCAAGCTTAAATCCGCTCACGACTTCAGCCCAGGAGCAGTCCACGTTCAAGCACGATAAGAGTAGCAGAAGTTTTGTTAAAGGAACAAGAGCAAGAGAAGAGGAAATGGCCGCGAGCTCCAGCCGAACTCTCTCAGTAGAGGAACGCCTAAAGCAGCTAGATGACACTTTGGAGAAATTGAAGCAGTCGCTTCAGTTTCAGCTCGACTTTCTGGAGAACCTTGATATAGAAGCAAGGAGGAGAATGGAACAGTTGGAGCAGGATTTAACCTCAGTCAAAATCGGTTTCTCAGAGGAATTAGACAAGCTTCATCAGGAGTTGAAAAGCCCTCAGGAGAAATTTGAGGACAGAATTGGTGAGCTGGAGAGTAAGCTGTCCAAGTTAAACTTGGAATGGGGGGAAGACTTCGGAAAATAGATAACTTCTTGATATGTAATACCTCAGTTTGTAGGGTCCTCTGGTTTTCAAGCATCCTGGCATTTTGTATAGAAGTCAGGGCTTTAAATAAGCTTAGTTTCAGGCTTCTGAATGAGTTTGGGGCTTATGTTATTCTGGCAATTTTAGCATTGTATCTCATCTTTATGTAGGCACAAGCTCTGTGTAGCCCTGCCATTTGTAACTGATTTGTGGCTTGGCCACCCTTAATATAAAAACCTCTAAACATTCTCGTAAAAAAAAAACAACTACTCAAAAATATACCTTTCAAAAATTTAATGAAAAGGCACCAACCAAATACTAATCTCTAGTTATATTTTTAAGAAATTTTATAATTGTTTAAAAAGAGATATTTTTTCCTTTTTACATAAATAAATTTTCATGTAAAAAAATGTTTTTTAATTCTTTCTTAACTTTTAATAATGATTTACAAATTTGAAATTTTTTAATGTGTTTATAGAATTATTTTATCCTCTTGAATGCAGTTCTTGAATGTAGTGATATTAATTTATAATTTAATATCAAATATGTAATTTTAATATAATAAATAGTAAAAAAAAAATAAAAAATAAAAATTATAAAGTAAAATATATTATAATAAAATAAATTACCATAAATTCATTTAATTTGAATATATTAAAAACCAATTATTGAATAAGGTTAAACTTCAATACAAAGTAGTATCTACTTTAATGTATGAGAATAAAACTACAACTAGCTTGTGGTATTAGTATAAGACATAAAACTACATCTAATTAGCTAAGAGTTTGTCTTCCTCAAACTTAAGGAAACACATTAATAACCCAAGACCTACATGTATGTGGCACTGGTAAAATATAAATTTTCTTGAATAATAGTTATGAGTGGGTCCACCTTAACACATAACAACCAATGATGACTTCCCTCACGGCTAACTTACCATTAAATTCCACCAAAAATAATATATTAAGCCACATAAAGAAGAAAATGTCTAAAAATGTTTAAGAGGCTTATGATGTAGTCTAAAAGTTTTATGTTTAGAGAAATCACAATTTTATGTTATCTAAATAGTGTTTTTAATACAT
>SNQJ01S0243066.1:0-13357 GCA_010110895.2 Picea sitchensis
GGAAGATCCTTCTAGAAGCGAAAGCTTCTATTAGGTTTTCTTACATCCGCCTTATTCTATTTTATTGAAAGGCCTTATTAATATTGACCTTTATTACATCCGAATATATTGTTCTACCTATGTGTGGGTTAGGACCCTAACATTACCCTTTATTTTTAATTAGAATCCATATATTCTGTATTGCATACCACCATAGACCGATTGTTTGTGTAATTATCACCCCTAAGTTACAATCGACTGGTTAATATGTTGTTTAAGAATGGAAGAATTTTATTATCGAGCATTGTTCCTAGAAGGAGTGTAATATTTAAGTTATGTATATATATTATCATTATGTAAATAAGATCCTATCGTTGTTCATATGTCGATGAGTATCTATGTGTATTAATATGGCTTTGAGAGAAAAATTCTCCCTATGGTAACATTGAATATTATTCCTCACAATTGTCGTATTTTTGAAGAGGTGGATCTACGTATTTTTATTGTTAATTTAGTAAATTGTGGAAAATTATGTGGGTAGGAACCTCTATTATACCAACCTTATATGTATCAAGGGATTTCTAGTCAATTTCTGGTTTTGAAATTCCAGCCAATTCATGGTCATATTTCTGTCAAGCATGTAACTATTTATTTAGTAAAGTTGAGCGTGAAATGTTTTCGACTGTGATTGGCATTGGGTTCTGATGTTTACCCTCTAATAAAAATGTGCCCAATTCTTATTGCTTGAACGCTTATCGGAATCCGGTTGAGGCACTAGGGTTGCCTTAATTTAAACAAATCACTACTCGCTCTGATGTTTATACTATTCTTCTGTAATTATAGTAAGGGCCGTGTTAAGTTTTTTTTTTAAATATATAAAATAACATAAATCGAACTATTGTGAAGCATTGTGTAAATTCTTGGAGTCACCCTTTATTAACAAAGAGCCCGACCGTCGAATGGATTATTTAAGTGATCTCGGAGTTGTCCGTTGATTCTTGCCTTGATTTGCTACCTTTGTTACTCCTTACCGAATCCGCTCAAGGACCGACATCACCACCCATAGTTTGGGAGTAATATTTGGATTTTGTTTTCTTAATAACCCTGATTAATGCCACAATATTTGCTCCCTATTTCCTACTATGGAAGTTGACGAAAGAAAACTGAAAATAGGAAGAAGTAGGAAGAAGTAGCTTCTCTTGAAATAGGAATTTTATTTTATTTTCATTATCCCCTTAAAAATTAATCGTATCAATTGTTAGAGGGTAATCTTCACACTGATAATTTTATTGTTGCCAGATTTCAGGTAGGCTTGACCTTAATCGTTTAAAAATGGTCTTCCGGTGTAAGTTGTCGGTTGTCCTTTTTGGATTGTTTCTTGAGTATCTCAACAAGGTGTTACAAAATTTCAAAATTTCACTATAATGGATGATATTTTAAGTTCCATTTATCTTGATTTTATGTTAGCATACCGATTTTTGGATGGAATATCCTTCGTAAATAATCGATTGCACTCTGTAGAGTTGGATAACTTAGTTGAACGTACTAAATATGGATAAGTGCAATCTATAGCTAGGGATTCTACTAGTTAGAATTATAGGATCTTGATTTTAAGTTAGTAAGTTAAATTAATCTGATTGTATATTGTCCTTGCACTAGAAATCAATTTATTATAACTTGGGTAGAATTCCCTTACATTGCAGTTAGAAATGAAAAACAAATATAGCACTAGTGATGAAGGATTGATTTATAGGTTGCGAATTGTCCTTGCTACATGAGAATTGATTATGGGTTATACATATTTTAACTATCATGGATATGTTTTAATTTGAAGTTATTGTTCTACCTAATTTAGTTGTTCATATTAAGATGACATTATGTATAATTAGATCGTACTATATTGAATTGTTTGATTCTTGAGCAAGAGTTTTTTTTTTTTAATTATATATGTGGAATTCTAGGATTAATGGTTATGCTAGGATTGGAAAAGGGAATTATATACCTCCTTTTTCCTCAGAACAGTCGCCAGCCCTGGAACCTTAAGTGGGAAAAATCAATCGGATGAATCCTTGGCTTGAGCGTTTCTTATGTGTCTTGGAGGTCCCAACTATGCATGATAGGTTGGGCGAGTAGTTCTTTATTACTCAGTGACATGGTTTATCGTTTATTAGTATTTTTCTTCAGTTTATCGTGACGAGTTGAATTGTTTCACTCTTTATGTTTATGTGTCGATTATGCATCACTTTTATTTTTCTTAATTCGTTGATTGTGTCCTTATTAAATTATTATGATGTGTCGCTTGTGATGCTATTGATTTTGTTGTGACGATTTTAAATTTTCTAAATGAAAAAAAAAAAAAAAAACATTTACCTTTTGTACATCTTTTTTGTTGTTGTAACGATGAGGTCATTATAAATCCATACTCTTTCTCTATTGTCAATGAATGCACCATCTGAGTCTACATGCATGCCCAACATTTCAGATGTCAAAATACTTATAGATATATGACTAGGTTCAAAAGTCTCTCATCTTGTAGTTATTTCTTGTGGCAACAAACTATTGATAATATCGATTGTCCTGGAGCGAAGAGTTCCTCCCTTTTTCAAAATGAATTCATAAACAATTATGTCAACATCCTTTAATTTTAAGAGGTCAGTGCGACAACGAGTTGTATTTTGACCCTTTATTTTTCTCTTTCTATTGACATGTTTCTCAACCACCATCTCTGTCTTGTACATACCATTGAATGGGTGTGTACCTGTTGCATACCAATGCATTTCAATTGCTACAACATCTTCATTTTTTTTGTCAATATTTATAACCTTTCTAATCCAAAATGGATAACCATGTGGATCTTTGGTTGCTAAGATTGCAATCATGCTACCCTCCTTAATATCATGAAATAAACCCATGTAAAGGTCTTCCATGGCTTCATGTTGTGCACATGATATTTGAGAACCAATATACATTTCTCTTTCTGCTACTTGTGTAAATTCAATAACACCTTGAGATTCTTGTTGTTCAACAATGTTTCTTTCTTCGGATTCATTTGGCATAATTTGTGGCCAATGAAATGGATTCTTCAAAACTGTATATTCATTTGTTGAGTTTGAAATTATGTCACTTTGACCATTGAAAAAAGACTCCCACCAATCAGAATCAACAACATCAAAGTACTCATATGTATCTTTAATGTTTTTTTTTTTTTTTCTTCCAGGTATTCAAAATAATATACATTTCTATTACACCTTTGTGCATTATGGATTTCAAAAACTGATTGTAATAACAATAACTTTGATGCAAATATTGGACGATCTAGAATGCACTTCGAAAATGATAAACCTGATGAACGCCCCCATTCTGCAGTAGTTGAATACTTCTTTCCTCATATAAGTGTTTTCCTGTCAACTTTTTTGAAACAAAATTGATGTTGGAAGATAATGCCATTAAGTTTCTCAATACATTTTTCTTCACCATGCCATCCTTGAATAAATCTTCGCATATCAACAATTTCTTCTAATATGTGAAAAATAGGCTCTGAAATGTATGATTTCTTAATACATTCAATTAATGATGGTAGGCTTCCAACATTTTTCGTCTTCAATGTTATGGAAAAACTATTGAGAATTTGATCAATATGAACATGAGTGTGTCCAACAAGAAGGAAACCAACTTTCACTTTTTGAAAAATTCCCAGTTGAACAAACATACTTAGATATCCAAACACAATTTGATTTTTGTTTTCATGACTAGTGTTGTCTAACTATAGATATAGAACTTGAGGAAGATTTTCATACCAGTGAGTGAGAACATGATGAATTATGGTGATGGTTATATTTGCATAATTATGAATATTTGGAGCTGTGAAGTAAACCCTTGGACACATTTTTCCATTAAAAACCATAAAACCAACCAAGTGAAACTAAATGAATTTTTCTGCTTGTAAATTTTTTGGTGTACAAAAAAAATGTGGTAAGAGTATTTTATTTTTGTCCACACCATCAATTATCATTCCTAAATATTTGTTTGGAGAATCATAACACTTCTTCTGATGTTTGTACAATTTTTTCCTTTCACTTGATTGTTGATTCTGATGTTCTTGAAGTGCTTTGACTATGGAATATGCACATGAAATAAAATGAAAATGTTGATAATACGTTTTCATAGTTGATAAATATCCAATTAAAAAAAACAAAATGGTAAATGCATACCTCTTTCTACCCCTTTAGATTTATGTCTTATGGATTTAAGAGTAGCACATGTACTACAAACCCCCATCCTTGAATTTTTAGGAATACATAAATTGTTGAATTTTTTCTTCCATATTCTTGTAAAATATGCATATGTAATAAAATTACCATTTCCTTCAACACATTCAACATATTCTTTATACAAGTTGTATATTTCCCTCCTTGAGAAATTATTTGGAATATGTATTGTGTCTCTATTTGGCATACACTCTCCATGTTTGAAAAAGAAGTCACACATCCATGGCAATGTAGTGTTTGTTAATGGCCCAGTCTCTCTTCCAAGATATACCTTTGAATAAAATGAAGGAACTTTTTCCAACCTTTTTTGGATTCTTGACAGACGAAGATTACCAATCGAGTGAATTTTTTTGAAATCCTTTCTGCAAAGTACAAGATTCCTAATGCGATAATCATATCCTATCTTGGTGGATATCATGCACCCCATTAAATATGATTTTTTCATGCTCTTATTCATTGACAAATAACTATTACTTTTATTCAAGGCATACATGTAGTCCATTCTTTTCAAACAATTCTTTTGACAACAACCACTTGAAATCAAATCACCTATGGAAACCGGTTTAGTGAGAAATTATTTCCTAGACCTTGTATAACTATAATTATTTGGATTGATATAACAATGTCTAGTCATGGTCCTAGACACAATGTTTCTTTGCAATGTATCCAATATTACATCATCCTCACTAGAAGGAATTTCCTCATTACTAGAAGGAATATCAAGCAAAACATTGTCAAGTGACCGAACAAGAGAATGTCGATCACCTTGATTTGTTGCAGCTGAATGATTGAGAACATGATCTTCATTCATAGGTCCATCATCATCTTCATTGATAATCTCATTGATAAGAGGAATTTCAATCTCACTAGAAAAATGATGACCATCCTCACCAATGTCATTGTATCTTACATGAAAACATTCACTTGAAGGAAAATAATTATCACCCTTAAGACTATCAATGAAATTAAAATATTCTCTAACAAGAATGTCTTCATCATCAACAACACCATCATCAATGCCTCTACAATCTTCACATGGAGGAAAAATATCGTCATCACCATTGGTGCCTTTAAATTTCCCACCTGGAAAACAAATTTCCGCCATCGACATAATCATCTTCATTACTTTTAAAATTCCCACTTGAGGGAAATTATTCATCATCCTCACGAGTTCCTTGAAAATCCTCACTTGGAGGAGAATTTTCACCATCATCATTGGTACCTTGAAAATCCTCACTTGGAGGAAAATCATCATCAACATTGTTACCTTTAAATTTCCCACTCAGGAAAGAGTGTCCACCATTAACATAATCATCTTCATTTATTTTAAAATCCCCACTTAAGGGAAATTCTTAATCATCCTACTTAGTGCCTTGAAAATCTTCACTTGGAGGAAAATATTCATAGGTACATTGAAAATCCTCACTTGGAGGAAAATCATCATCATCAACAATGTTGCCTTTAAATTCCCCACTTGGGAAAGAGTGTTCACCATTGGAATAATCATCTTCACTACTTTTATAATGCCCAATTGAGGGAAATTATTCATCATCTTTGTTACTGTCTTGAAAATCCTCACTTGGAGGAAAATATTTATCATCCTCATCAGTAAGTTTTGAAAATCCTCACTTGGAGGAAAATCATCATCATCAATATTGTTTCCTTTAAATTCCCCACTAGGAAAAGAATGTCCACCATTGGCATGATCATATTCACTACTTTTAAAATCCCCACTTGAGGAAAATTATTCATCATCCTTGTTAGTGCCTTGAAAATCCTCACTTGGAGGAAAATCTTCATCATCCCCATCAATACCTTGAAAATCATCATCATCAACATTGTTTCCTTTAAATTCCCCACACGGGAAAGAGTGTCCACCATTGACATAATCATATTTACTAATTTTAAAATCCCCACTCGAGGGAAATTATTCATCATCCTCATTAGTGCCTTGGAAATCGTCACTTGGAGGAAAATATTCATCAGTACCTTGGAAAGCCTCACTTGGAGGAAACTTATCATCCCAATCAATTGTCTTGTGATCAAAGTCTCCACTTCGACCTACATTTTAATTATTTTCAATATTATTAAACAATTGAACAAATAGATCACCATCATATTCCTCCTCTTTAACATTGGTGCCTTCAAAATCCTTCGATTTAGGACTTTAATGAGGAACATGTTGAATGAAATTTCTTTTACTATGATCAAACTTTTGACTAGATGAAAAATACGATGCCTCATTTACATTACAAGAATTCCCATCGCATTTTCTAGTCCAAAAAGAAGAGGCATGTGAACAATTTGTTGATGTCTCAAAAATAAAATCTTCTTACCTTGAAGAATGAAATTTCCCCTCCAAAATTTCCCAAAATATTCCCTCAAAATCCACCCCACTTCCCCCCACCCCCCAACCAATTTTTTCCTTCTATTATTTTCTCTTCAAAATTAAAAAAAAAAACTTTTACTCTATTAATTCATTATTCATTTGTTAACTACACTATTTTTTATATTTGTTTATTTATCTTACATTCATTAAACTTAACGATGATCCATTTTATTTTAGGTATATATGTACATAGTATTCTTCTTTTTTATGTATCCCACATTCGTTACATTTAACAATAATTTATATCATCTTTGTTATATATACAAAGTCTTGTTTTGTATTTTTACATTGCATTAAATATTGGGAAACATTCATTAAATAGTTTGGAGCAATCTACAAGGCAAAAGCATTGAGAAGACATTTGAGGAGAATCTAGCGTTTCATAGGTTAGTTATTTTTTAAATTCTTACCATTTACCAAAATAACATTTATAATATCATTTTTGAATCACATGAGATTTTTTCATGTGAAAAGTATAAAAAAACCCTAATTGTTTTTAGATATTTTAAATTTTTTTCTAAATAAATCACAACTTTTGAAAAAAATTAGACCTTTTTTCAAATTTTTTTTAACAAAATTCTTCATATTTTTTGAAAAACAAATCCAAAATTTGGTATACTTTTCATAAAAAATATACATTTTTTGTTTTTTTTTAATAATTTGTTTTATAATTTTGGCCCATGTTGGTTAGTCGGTGTGATTCCCCTTCACGTTGGACCGTGACTTGACCTATGGTAGCACTCAGGGTGATGCTCAACATCGCCCCAACCCCCACCGTGGCAAAGCCCTGGGCGTAGGGATGCCCCCTCGCGGCCAAGCCCTGGGCAGCTTGGGTGCGCCCAAGGTTTGGCCACGGGGCTACCCACCCACAACCAAGTCACGATATCATGCCCAAGGCTTGGTTGCGAGGGTGGTAAGCCTTGGTTCCGACATCACCCCTGTAACTCCATGGGTCAATTTTATTTATTTATTTTTTTAAATTAATTTTTATGGTCTAGGATATTTTTTAAATTTAATTTTTATGGCCTATGATGTTTTTTAAATTTAATATAATGTAGACATTTCGTATACTTATCTTTTTTTAAATTTTTTTTCATATAGATAAAAAGGTAGGAAAGAAAATATCTGTGAATGTATGTGGATCAGGACCTGCAATAGTGGCATCCAGAATTGCAATTGGGACCTCCATGAATCCTAGGAAACAAATTGATAAGACATTTGTTAAAGGTCCAACTCCTGAGATTTCAAGGGAAATGAATAATGTTAGAGATTGGAAATCTATGGAAGGTGAAAACAAACTAGAATATTCTTGGTTTGTTAAAGACAAACAAATAAACAATGGAGAACATATATATTTGTATTGTGCCAAGTTTGAACATGTGCAAGGAAATTATCAACCACTTGTTTTGTTATGATATATATGTTTGGTGCCAGTCAAAGATATTGTGTATGCACTCGTTAAACAATCCAGGACTTATATCAATATTAGATATTGTTTAACATTGAGAAATTATAACGAGGATGAATGTTTTACAAAATTATGTGCATCTATCGTTGAAGACATTGAGAAAGGCAATGTAAGTTTTTTATTTTTATTTTTGTATCATATATTATCTTTAGTATCATGTTAATTTTTTAAGTTTATTTAACACGAAAATGTTATATTTTATTTTTACAGGATTTTCCTAAACGACTTTCACATATGTTAGTGGGGATTTACTCTACATAGAAAAATATCATAGAAGTCATCAGTGCCTTTCATATTGATAAGGCACAAGAAGGAAGGAAAAAGAAACAAAAAGTAACAGAGGTTGAAGCTGCAAGAGTAGACAAACAAGAACATGAAAGAAGAAAGAAAAGTCCTCATTATAGAAATCCTAAAAGGGTTACATTTGAAGATGAGGAAACTCCTAATGAATATTTTGTTGAGATTAGTCCCAATCAGGTTATCACTCCTCGCAAGAAGAATAAACAAGAGAAATGAAAAATACTGATGGTCTGGGATGATTCCATTCCTATTGATTATGAAGAAATCAATGATTTAGATGAAACTCATTTAAATCATAAGAGAAAGAAAGAAAATGTTATTTATGATGAAGAAACCATCGTTAGCTCTGAATATTATAATAAAAGTACTAAAGGTAGCAAAGAAATAGTAACACGAGGTGTTGATCTAGAGGATGGTATTATGAAAACAACACAAAATTTCATTCAAAATAGATTGAGGATGACAAAATTAGTTGATAATGGCCATGCATTTCGGTTGAATGTGAAGCAACTTTATAAACCCACAAAAGGGCAAGAAAAATATCAAATTAGAAAACCACATCACTTGGATATTCACAATTTGAAAGCATTGATTAGGTAGAATCCATACACACATGTGGTTGAGTACCTATTTCTTGTTGACCCAATGGAAGTTCCTAGCAGGGATGAATTTGATAGTTCAAAATGTTTTTACTACAAATATTATGTGATTGGAGGAAATCATTATGCAGAGGCTAGAAGAGAATTGATGCAAGAATTTCCCAATAACCCTATTTTTGAGACAGTCAAATGCATAATTTATGTTGGTTTATCAGATTCATGAGAAAATTTATTGGCATGGGATCATAACGCTGATAATGAGTACAATATGTCCATGAATTTCATTCAAAGGGTGAGGTTTATTCATAATGAATTTTCTGAAATATGTCATTGGGAGAGATCAAATGTTGATGCAAAGTTTTGGAAGTAATGTTGTATGGAAATAGGAGTCCCAAGTGATGATGAAAATGAAAAATAAAAAAAACTACAAAGGAAGTGATGTATTCAGAGCCGTGGATAGTTATTTTCAATTGGGATTTAGATATGGACATGTATGGGATTTGATTGATGATATATTTATTCTATGGGTAAATATTGGTATAAAAAATCAAATATTTAAGAAGGATAAACCCTTAATATGTAGTACACGTAAGACATGTCCTTACATCAAGAATCTACCAGAATATATGACTATAACACCTTGGAGAACGATACAAGGAGTGAAGAATGATAAACTTATTATAGCTATATTATCACATGTAAGGTCGGGTGAATTGTTAATGGAAGAAATGTGTGATGAATTTAAAAAGTAAATTTGATGAGTTATTTTTATTTATGTTAGTACAATAATTTTTTTATTTTTTTTTCCAATTTAACATATCAATGTTCTAAGTATTTTATTATATATATATCGTTATAACATTATTTATTTTTTAAATTTAGTCACAAAGTTTATATGAGAATACAAGAGGAAATGGTTAATATTTTGAATGAAGAGAGTTGGGATGATGTTAATCTCCACTGTCCAAATTCAAGCTCTACAATAGTATTGAAACAATTTTTTGTTGCATTCAAAAACGTATGTTGATTTATTACATTCATATTATTCATTTGTATATTAATTAATTTATATTTTATTAGTTATAGATATATAACTATATGTTTGTTTGTTTCATTAAAGATGTCAAAGAAGAATGCAGATGGAGTACCTGAAACCTTCAAAAGTTTTATTCAAAAGGCCAAGTTTGAAAGATAAAGAAGGAGATGTGTTCGAACTGTTGAACTTGATGACACCCTTGATCACTACATTTGGAATGGGTTCGACACTTTTTAGTATAAAGTGATATTAGGTGATTGTGAACAAATTGCAATTATTTTTCCTAAAAACGAATACTCCCTGGTTATTGTGGATATCCCTCATGGTTATAATATTCAAAACATTGGATATGATAGTGAGCCTTATACTTACCAAGATTTCAATAAAGTGGTTATGGGATTTATGGAAGTCAAAACATCACCATTTTGGAGATTTATGTTTTTTCATTAAAACACACAAGAAGGATTAGTACAATCAAGCTTCAAGGGAAAACAAAAGACAAGGATGCAACTTATTTGGTAATATATTGAAAGTGTATGTTTAGAGATTAAGATTAGAAATCAATTTTATTAATTCACAAGTTAATTCAATTTGCAATTTTTTTATGTTACAAGAACAATCCTAATATTCATATCTCCAACAAAGAACCATTTACACATGATATTGAAAGCATACATATTGCAAATTGGACACAAGATGATTCTTATAATTCTATTCTTGTCAATGTAAATGATGGAGGGAATCCTAGTAGTTTATTGGTTATGATGTGGTTATAAAACTAACATACGAGGAAAAGGATTTGAAAGGAGAGATGGCTAACATTTATCAAAAACACAAGCATTAATTAATTATCTTATAGATACATTTTCAAATGAAGGAGATTGGGTTTTGGATTTGTTCTGTGGTTCAGGTAAGAATTATGGTCTAACAATTATGAAATCATACTTCAATCTTTATTATTTTTAATTTATGTCATTTTACATTATTTAACTTAATTGTTTATTTTGTATTTGGTGATTAGATACAAAATTAGTGTGTTGTTTACATAAAGGAAGAAATTGCATAGCCATTGAAAGTGACCCACTGCAACGCCGTTTTATTCAATAAAGGATTAATGCTATTCCAACTCTTCCAGATTAAATGCAAGAAGTTGGCTTGAGGAAAGGATATTTTAATGAATCAAAGGTGACAAAAATGTAAAGGGAACCTCAAGTACCATTAGGAGGATTCATTGAAAAGGATCACTTTGGAGAACCTGTAGATATCAAAGACCCATTGGAAGAGAAAACTGACACAATGGAAGCACATAATGATGTCCAAGAAGATAATAATGTGTCTCTTGAGAATTATGAATTTGGGATATATGATATTGTCTATT
The DNA here is from genome assembly GCA_010110895.2 of Picea sitchensis. Classification (NCBI taxonomy): domain Eukaryota; kingdom Viridiplantae; phylum Streptophyta; class Pinopsida; order Pinales; family Pinaceae; genus Picea; species Picea sitchensis. The sequence goes on from SNQJ01S0243066.1 coordinate 11,418, forward strand.
AGTTTTAAGATTCCCTTGAAAACGATGCTCAATTTTGCAAATTTGTGATGAACTATAATTGTAATGTTTTTGTAACATCCCGCTCTTGCATGCAATGAGCGAACTTATTCTTTGAGGACACTTGCTTGTAAGTGATCCAGATTATTATACTATTGGGTGTTTGATTATGATTATTAGGAAGTATGGATATGATGACATGTTATTTTGTTGTATTGATGATCCAGGGGATCAAATTTTGCTCAAAAATTCAAAGTGCCCGGAATCGCTTCAAATCGAACAGGAGCGTAGGCCTCGTCGTTACGAACCCAACGCAACTCATTTGGGTTCAAACAGACATCGGGAGAGAGAGATATCGCGTTCTGTTCAAAACGACAAACAGGCCAAAAAAAAGGGATGCTGACTGTACAGTCCGTACAGTCCGTACAGATGCTGATGTGGTAGTCTGTATGACACGTGGTAGGGCTGAATGGCAAACAGTTGGCAGATGTGGACAAATGATATTGCGACACGTGGCTTGTTTGCAACGAATGGGATATCGACACGTGGCCCAATCAATGGCTGCCACGTGTCATTCTGGCATTGGTTTAAAATTATGTTGTTGGCCAGAGTCAACCTTGCGACCTCCGGGCAGGGGAAGAGACTTGGGAAGGGTCGCCCAACCGGTGCGCCACTGTATGTGCCTTGTTATATATATGGTGAACATTATATTTAAATTGAAATATGTTGAATGTTGGGGCGCGGACCGGGCTGGGGCTTAGCCCCGACTCCCGGTCTCGTGTGTATACAATGTAACCATGTTACTATATGCATGCCCTCCAACTGTTTATCGTATATCCTTTTTATATGAGCCCCCGGTCGCATGACCATATCCATATGACCATACAGTGGGTACCACGACCACTGTTGGCACGCACACACGGTTTTGTATTTGGTTTGAACGATTATAACACGCCGCCACTTGTCCATTGTACATTTTCTCTTTGAACCTTGGCCCTTTTCAGGTGAGCGCACGGTCACATGGTGACCTTTGTGACCATAGCCTTGGCGGTTAGGGGCCAGGGGGGCCCATAACCATCCTACAGTTCGCACCGGTTGTGCGGTTGCGCCTGGTGCTGGGTTTTTCCACATTAATGCATGTGGGGGCTAGGTTGAGCCAAAAAGGGTGCATTTTGGCGATCTAGAGACAACAAGTTTGAAGGGGAACTTCCAGGAAGCCTATCTTCTTCAATTTTTGGCCAAACGAGGTGCCGAAAAAGCCCAGCTAGGGGTTTTTGGACGTTTTGGAGCCATTGGAGCCATCTATTTGGAATTTTGAGCATTGTAAAGCACATTTTTGAGCACTTTGAGAAAATAATACAAAATATCCATTGGAAGCTGGACCAGGAGATGTAGCCCAAGAGAGGGGTGAACTCCTTTATCATTTGTTGTGTTATGTGTTTTCTGTTCACTGTTTATTGTTGTTGTTTATATGCATATTGAATGAGTAAATTATATTAAAGTTGTGTTGCAAATTTGATCCATTTGCATTTTAACACATGAACTAAATCTTGCAAATAATTTCAAGAATACAAGTCTTCTTCATTTTTAGATCAAGTTGGTATCAGAGGATAGGTTTTTGAAGACTTGATTATTTGCAAGTGTTTTGTTTTCTGATGCTCACAAGGTTGAAAATCAGAAGAGGAGAAAGTCAACTTGTAGAGCCAAGTTCTCATCCTTCAAGGAGGAAGCTTATATCATCACCGCAAGTTTCAAGGAGGCATTCACCAAGTATGGCTCATGAAGAGAGTCATGAACATATTTTTTTGGTTTACCTATATATAGCCCCAAATTTATTTTCAAATATATATATATATAACCCTTAGCCCACATATATTTGTGAGGGAAGAGCATGGAAATCGATTTTCGCCCCTTAAAATTCGAACCAGATCCTCCCATTCGCC
>SNQJ01S0243068.1:0-13357 GCA_010110895.2 Picea sitchensis
CATCGAAGGCATACAAAGTCTACATCCCTAGTCGCCGGCATATTGAGACTAGCAAAGATGTCATCTTTGATGAGGATGCAGCTTTTCGTAGATCGAGACAGAATCATTCAAATGAGGTCCATGATGAGGAACCTAAAGCTCCCAGAGATGCAGATACAAATGTAGGTGATGATGTTGTACTAGAAGATCATGATATGGAAGAACCACACAGACCTGCAGATTCATCCCGAGAGATGAATACAAAGAAGAGAACACCAGCTTGGGCTCGAGAAATTATTCAGGATGCATAGAAGTATGGTGCTCCAGATGGATCTTTCAAAGAAAGCAAGAGACCACGACCATACTCTAGTTACATGGCATTGCTAAGTGACATTATTGATGTTCAACCTACCTGTTATGAAGAGGTTGCAGAGAAGAAAGAATGGATGGATGCCATGATTGAGGAATGATGTTTGGGATGTGGTTCTGAGACCGAAAGCAAAGATAGTGGTAAGTTCCAAGTGGATTTACAAGACGAAGCAATCAGTAGATGGCAATGTCAAGAAGTACAAGGCAAGGTTCGTGGTGCGTGGTTTCCCCCAGAAAGAAGGAATAAATTATGAGGAGACATTTGCTCCTATGGCGAGATACACTTCGATTAGAGCTATACTTGCGATAGCTGCAATAATGAAATTGAAGGTACACCAAATGGACGTGAAGACAGCTTTTCTAAATGGTGTAATAGAAGAGGAAGTGTATGTGGAGCAGCCACAAAGTTTCGAGACACATGATGGTTAGACACATGTGTACAGATTGAAGAAAGCCTTGTATGGATTCAAGCAAGCACCCAGGGCATGGTACGGTAGAAATCACAATTTCCTGATGAGCTTGGGCTTTACCAAGAGTAAAGCAGATTCCAACCTTTACTACAAGGTAGTGGATGGTGGACTAGTGATATTACTGTTATATGTGGATGACCTGTTTCTAACAAGAGACGAGAAGTTCATCGTTGAAAGTAAGAGGAAGCTTGCAACATAGTTCGAGATGAAAGACCTGGGTATGATTTCTTAGGTCTAGAGGTATGGCAGAAATCAGGTGAGATTTTCCTTAACCAAGGAAAATATACTATAGAGATTCTGAAGAGATTCGGAATGAGGGATTGCGAAGCCATGCCTACACCGATGGTGACGAATCTGAAGTTATTGAGTGATACATCTTCAAAAACAATAGATGCCACCATTTATAAACAGATGATTGGTTCGTTGATGTACTTAACGAACACAAGGCCAGATATATGTTTTGTTGTGAACACGTTGAGTCAGTATATTGTCGAACCTAGAGGTGTTCACTTGATTGTAGCAAAACATGTGATGAGGTACCTGAAAGGTACAATTGACTATGGACTCAGATATGTTTCAGATCGTGAGATAAGCCTGCAAGGCTATACTGATTCAGATTGGACCGGTAGTGTCGCAGACCGGAAGAGTACATATGGATGTTGCATCAGTTTGGGATCAGCTATGATCTTATGGTTTAGAAGGAAGCAGACCAGTGTGGCACTCAGTACGGTTGAGGTAGAGTATATAGCAGCGTGTTCAGCTAGCAGCGAAGCAGTGTGGCTTCGAAAGCTGCTTGTAGGATTGTTTGATCTCAAATTGGAGGCGACTTATATCTGGTTTGACAACCAGAGTTGTGTAAAGTTGTCAAAGAACCCGGTGTTTCATGACAAGTCCAAGCATATCGAGATCAAGTACCATTATATCAAAGATATGGTACAGAAGGGAGGAGTGAAGCTCTAGAATGTCGCTACAGATGAACAGATAGTTGATGTTTTGACCAAGCCTCTGTCAAGAGTGAAGCATGTGTACTTCAGGGACAATCTTGGTGTGGTCCAAAAGGACTTCCATAGTAAGAGGGAGTGATGAGTTACAGATGCGATTCCAGGGAAGCAGCATCAGACTGTGGCAATAGCAGCAGGTAGTCATTCACGGGCATGTTACTGACTGTGGCACCAATGAGCATGACCTCACACAAGGTCAACAGATGCCGAGCCTTCAGGGCTGGCAAGTTTCCCAGCTATTCAAGCTGGAGGGCCAACCTGTGTGGTTGGAGGTGTTTCCTAGCCTTGGGCTAGATGGGTAGTGTGTGCGCACTACATCGCCTAATCCTTGTGATTAGATGCTTGGTCACTGTGGACCGATTGTCTGGTGTGCCAACCAGAGGTTACTAGTTCTGTATGAACTAGATCCCAGATTCTATGTGAGCTAGCAAGTTTACTAGTTCTATATGAACTAGATACCAGATTATGTGTGAGTTGGCGAGGTTACTACTGTTGTATGAACTAGATGTCAGATTTTGTGTGAGATGGCGAGTTGCCTAGTTCTATATGAACTAGTTGAAGTCCTGTGATGACATAAAGCCCAGAAAGATGATGAGACCCCGATGCATGACGTGGTTACAAAACTTCTTCAATATAGATTCGTGGAAATTCAACAAGTCAAAGATCAAGTGTACCAAAGTGCAGAAGCAGTCATGACAATCGTGCCAAAAGAATACATTCCTTGCAAAGAGGGAGTGTTGAAGTTTGAGTAGCTTTGGAAGATATTCTTATTATATTTGTATTGCACTAGACCAAGACAAAACCCTAAAGAATAATATTATGTTGTATTTGTAAAGTTGGCCCTATTGTGCCTTTGTAAAAGTCAAATGTGAATTAGAAAGTGTCAATTGTACAAGTCAGCCCTGACCTAATTACAAGGTGACTCAACTTGTATTTATAAGAGGCTAGGCGCCTCATTTGAAGAACACACACACAACACAAGTTCTCTCTCTCAAGGAAAAGTCTGCAAGTCTTAGAAGGAGACGCAACTACAGAGTAGGGTTGTTTTCGTGGAGGGTTTTAGTTATCTTTTGGAGGTCTATCTTGGTCTAGTAGTGCGCTACCCTATTTTGGTTAGGGTTTCTGGTCTATCTTCTAGTTATCTTCTGTTTTGTGAGATCTCTCTTGGAGAGAGACGTTGTACTTGTTGACGAATCTATATTGAAGAAGCTTTGCTGGGTTTTCTCCCCCAAGAGGGTTTCCCAGAATAAATCTTGTGTATATTGTGGATTTATTTTTTTTAGTGATCTTTATGTATGCAGTTATTGTTATAATTGTTAAAAGTTAAAGAATATCGAATACACTTAACTGCTTAAGCAAAATTTTAACAGGTAGTCCACAGAGTGTTTTCCTATGGAAACAAGCCATTGGACCCCCAATATGACATTGGTGTCTGGCAGTTCCATTACGTAGAAGTCATCAGTGACTGTGTGGTTGCCCAACACAACTCGTAACTATGAGATCTTTTGAGTGCAAAGCATAATGCGCCCACCAGTTACTGTTACATCAAACCCCTCAAAATCCACCGTAGGCATGCCTCTCTTCGCCACCTAGGCTGAGTCTATGAAATTGTGGGGTTCCCCACCATCAATCAGTATTATGACTCGCTAACCCTATACAACACCCCTGATCCTGAAGGTGTGAAATATGGGGAGGCTCAATAGAGTGGCAATGGCTCCACTCTTGGCCTCCTCATGTGGTTGCTCCTCAACTGATTTGTCCTACTCACAATCATGTGCCTACTCTGCTTCCTCCTCTTCACTATCTGAAATCACTTCTATGTAATGTGCCTTTCCCTTGCCCATACATTTGTGCCCAGGTTCCCATGGGTCCTTGCAGTTGAAGCAAAGCTTCTTCCTTCTCAACTCATTACGAGTTGCCTCATCCATCTTCTCCTTACCCATTCCTTCTTTTTGAAAGGGCTTCTTGTCTTTGTTCTTTTGGAGAATGAATGGCCTGGAGAAAGTTTTGGTCTTTGGGACCGTACCCTCCATGTCCCGTGTTCGAATAATAGCATCATGTAGCATCTCTGGTTTGAAGGCCTTTACCCAACCACGCAGTGGCTCGGATAAACCCTTTGTGAACAACATCACCAATCTCTACTCAAATATGTCTGTCACTATGACTGCAATCCTCTGAAACTCAGTGATGTAAGCATCCAGTGTCCCAACCTGCTACAGTTGTGCCAACTCTCTAAAATGTAGCTCTGGTTCTTTCCTGTCAAACCTCTCCATCAACCTCTGTGTGAAGTCCAAATAAGAGGTAATGGTAGCATGTCCCAGAGTGACCAATCCATGGTACCACCACTCGTTGGCCTCTCTATCCAAATGCAAAGTAGCAAATTTAATTGCCTTTGCCTCTGTCATGGTGTTAAGATGGAAGTAAGTATCCAACTTTTGAACCCATGCTCTAGCTATGGATTTTCTAAAACCGTCAAAAGAGGGGATGGTGAGCTTCCCAATCTTCCTCGTGAGATAAACGTTCTGTCGACCCCTGTTGACCTCCCTTGGCTTGTTCCTATACTTGATATTACAGTAGTCCTGCAGTGACATGGCAGCCTGAAAATCCTCACCCATAGCATGGTACTCCCTCCAATAACCATCAAAGGTCTCACCCTGACCTTGTTGTCCTTGATTCCATGCTTGTTGGTTCACAGTGAATTGAGGTAAAAGTGGCCTAGGAATGATTCTTCTTGTGGTTCTAGTACCAACTTGTGCAGGAATATGGTTGTTGTTTCCCTCTGCATGGTTTCCATTATTCCCATTGGGACCCCCTGCACCATTGTTGCCCCCATGGTGTCCATTAGTGCCTCTATTACCATTATTACCCCCATGGTTCTGGCTTGCCTAGTTGGTAGCAATCAACTATGCCAATAGTTGTGCTAATTGTTGTTGCCCATTTTGTATACCCTCTAAAATTTGCAAAGCCCCGTCTTCATTCCGATCCCCCATAGCTACTTCTTCTTGTTCTTCCTTTGGTTGGTTTTCTTCTACTATCCCTCTTAGTTAAAAATGTTTCCTGCCCCTCGCTGTGTAGAAATTTGAGACCCCAACCCGGTTTCAAGTCTCGATGAGACAACATAATTTAATGCCCAACCCACATTGTACTTTACATCAACAAATTAGTTAGCACTAAAAAAAATGCTCATAAACTAAAACACATGAAGTCTGCTACAGCATTTAAATCAGAGATAAAACACACCCAGAAATTTGCACACATAGATTTTTGGTCCAAAAATCAAGACCCTGAAAAATCCCACAAGGGGATAACCAGTGAGAGAGGGGAGGCTTTTATTATTCAGAGGTCAGGAAGAATTTTTCTTACAACAGTCATCTTCTACAAATTAAATACACATATTTATCTCGTTTTCTGTGCCCACACTCAGCCTAGGAAACTGTGCCACTAGCTCCTTGATTTTTGTGCCCATAAATCCGTACACAGTACAATTGTCACAGCATTAAATGTTGTACGGCTTGCCTCGAAATTTGTGCCACCTTGCTGATAAAAATATCCAAAAATTTATGATTGTAACCTGTCTTGATTTTTGTGTCAGTCTTACTCAGAAAATCATATAGTCCTCTTCCTTGATTTCTATGCCAAGTATCAGGTGTATGGTCTACCCAGAATCCGTACAATACAGCCTCTATACTCTGGATTATGTTGTACTTTACCTCCTCGATTTGTGTGCCAGAAACAACCTTTGAATGCGTTCTCTAGTCTACAAATGGACTCCTTCTCCTTAGCTTGACTCTCTCTCTCTCTCTTTTCTCTCCAAGTCTCATGAAGAATGCCAAGAGAATGGGGCGCCTCTTTCCCTAATTCGACCTCATGAGAGAAGGTGAAGAGTCATCTAAACCTAATGGTGGAGATTATACTAGATGGACAGTGGTGATTAAGAGACCCTTTAGTCACCCACTTCACTAACTTATCATAAAGTCACTTTTAATTTCACATCTCATGAAATTAATGCACTAGAGACCACATTGGACACTTTCTCACCCCTAAGCGCCTAGGTCATAAACACTTGTCCTTGGTACTTTTTAATTTAATTTTAACACTCCCTCTTACCGAGGAAAGTGTTCCTCACCACCCCAAGCTTATCTCTGAAAGGTACAAACTTGCCTCTCCCCAAAGCTTTAGTGAGGATGCCCGCCAACTACTCATCTGTAGATATATATTGTAGTTCAACTGCTCCTCTCTGAACATAGTCCCAGATGAAGTGATATCTAATCTCGATGTGTTTAGACCTGTCATGGAAAACTGGATTCTCAAAGAGTTTGATGCAACTCTTATTGTCACAATATGTCACCGTGGGTCTCATCTGCATGCCAAATATCCTAATCAACAACTTGCGAAGCCATATGGCCTCACAACTAGCCTGATTGGTTGCCATATACTCAACCTCTACAAAACTCAAAACCACTTATGTTTGCTTCCGACTGAACCAAGACACCATTGTTGAGTCGAATCCAAAGCGTACTCTTCCTGTCACTGACACATCCTTCCCAATCTGAGTCTGTGTAGCCAATCAATCTGACTCCATCCTCTCTCTCATAGTTTAGGCCATAATCCACCATACCCTTAAGGTACCTCAGCACATGTTTTGTTGCCACCCAATGCACTCTATGAGGCTCCACCATAAACTAACTAAGAGAGTTGACAGCAAAACAAAGATCTAGTCTACTGTTGACCAGATATATCAACGAACCAATCAACCGACGATATAAAGTGGGATCAACCAACTCTAACTCAGAAGAATGAAGCTTCTTCCAGTTGGTTATCATAAGTGTGGACATGGGCCTACAATCCTCCATCTGGAATCTCCTCAGAATGTCAACAGCATATCTTCCCTGTCCTGGAAAGATCTATCCAGGCTCTTGCCAAACCTCCAATCCCAAGAAGTAGTGCATCAATCCAATGTCTTTCATCTTGAACTCTGAAGCAAGGCTCTCCTTGCAACCAGCTATGAAGCTCTCAGCCCCTGTAATGAAGAGATCATCCACATATAGAACGAGAATGGGAGGATCCTCCCCAACCAGAATGTAATAAAGGTTGGGCTCCGCCTCACTTTTCTCGAAACCCATCTGCTGCAAGTATGTATCTATCCTCGAATACCAAGGTCTAGGAGCTTGCTTCAGCCCATACAATTCCTTCTTCAGTTTGCACACATGAGAATCTCTCCCATGCACCTCAAAGCCCCACAGTTGCTCAATGTACACCTCCTCCTCTATGAGACTATTCAGAAATGTGGTCTTCATATCCATCTGATGGATCTTCCAACCCATCTCTACTGCAATGGAGATCACTGCGCTGATCAAGGTATATCTAGCAATCGAAGCTAAGGTCTCATCATAGTCAACTCCCTCTATCTATGAGAACCCTCGAGCTACAAACCGAACTTTGAACTTCTCAATGCTGCCATCAACAGCATACTTGATTTTGTAGAGCCACTGACTTCCCCTCAGGTCTCAAAACCACCTCCCAAACATCATTCTTCATGATGGAACTGTACTCTTCCACCATGGTATCCTTCCAGACCTGTTGCTTCCTCAAAAGTGGAAGGCTCAGACTCTCTAATATTGCTCACCATTGCAAGATAGCTGCAAAACCTCTCAAGAGGTTTACTCTCCCTCACAGCTTGCCTGGGATTCCCCACAGTTCCTTGTGCTTCCTTCAAAGTGTCTTGAAGCCACTTGGGCTTCATCTTCTCAATGTGGAGGGGACTCACCCTCCTCAATCCCACCATCTGAAGACTATGTACCTGAAGATGATCCTCAAATCATCTGAGAACCAGTAGACTGAGAAAGAGTACCCTGTGAACCAATAACCTGAGGACCAGTAATCTGTAACACTGTCACCTATGGACCAGTCGTCCCTGAAGCAGGTGATCCAGAACTCTGTGTCACTATGCTCTATGAAGGACTCACCTGAGTCTGAGGGGTTGATTGCTCCCCCTGCTCCATATCTCGTGACCTTCGGAAGGCTCTATCCTCCTCAAATCTCACATCTCGCCGCACAACTTTCTTCCTCATAGAGGGGATGTATATGTGGAAAGCCTTCGAGGTCCCGCTATACCCAACAAAGATGCCCTTCTCTGTCGTGGGTTCTAGTTTTGTCCTCTTCTTAGAAGGGACATGTGAATAGGTAAGGGACCCAAAAATCCTAAAGTGCCCAACCTCAGACTTCTTCCTAAAGAAAGCCTCCTCAAGAGTCTTATCCCCCAAGACTCTGTGTGGACTCTTGTTCTGCAGATAAACTGCAGTGTTGCAAGCCTCGGCCCAAAGAAACAGTGGTAGCCCTTGATCATGTAACATGGCTCTCGCAGCCCCAACAATGGCCTTGTTCTTCCTCTCGGAAACCCCATTCTACTGCGGGTTGTAAGGAATTGTCACTTCTCTCTTAATGCCCTCCCTAGCACAAAAGTCTTTGATTTTCTTCCCAATTATCAGATCTCAACACTTTGATTTTCTTCCCAATTTGGTTCTCCACAAGAGCTTTGAACTCTTAGAACCGCTAGAAGACTTGTCCTTTGGTCTTCATCAAGAAAATCCAAGACTTCTGAGAGAAGTCATCAATGAAAGTGACATAATACAAAAATCCACTCAAAGAGGCAAAAGACATAGGACCACATACATCAATGTGAATCAGATCAAGAATACCTACTACTCTGTTGTCACTACTTGGAAAAGCAGTCTTGGCGTACTTCTCGAGAGCACACCTCCTGGTGCTCTGTACTAAACTCTTGCTCTCCAGTCAGAATCTCTCTCAATATCCTCAGAGCCCCGTGGTACAAATGAGCCATCCTCCTATGCCATAGCTTACAAAGATCACCGTTGTTGGTACTATGCATCAATGCTCTAGCTGGCTTAAACATGAGCTTGTACGGGTTCTCATGCCAGATCCCAATAACTTTGGTCGAAGTGACACTGGATCCCTTAGGATACAAGAGCACATGCCCATCATGGAACAATACCTCATATCCCCTAATCCTCAATAATGAAACTGACACCAAGTTCTTCTACAAGCCCGGAACATATAAGACATCTCTCAACAACATGGGAGGTAGAGACTCCCTCTGAAATGATATTGTCCCACTACCAACTACCTTGACCACTAAGTCATCTCCAAGCACCACCTCAAGATCCCCAATCTCTATAAGATCGGTGAAGTACTCGCGAACACTTGTCACATGGCAGGAGGCACCACTATCAATGTACCAAATACTGGTAGATGATGCTCTAGAGGAAAGACACACCAACAATGAATACTCCTTCTCGAACTTGTGGGTAAACTCCTCCACATTTGTTGAAGCTGCAACCTGCTTCTTCTTCTTATTAGGACACTGTCCAGCATAGTGTCCAAACTTGTGACATGCAAAGCACTTGACTTTGCTCATGTCTTTCTTTCCTTAACCTTTCTACTTGTTCCCTCCCTTGGAGCCTTTCTTGAACTTGTTCTTGCCTTTAGCTACAAGTACCACATTCTCTTCTTCATTACCTGTAGATGAACTCTTGTGCACATAGCCTCTTCGAGTTTCTTCTTGAATGAAATCATCCCAAAGATGGTCCCACTTGGGAAGATTTCCCCTTGCCACAATGCCCTCAACAAAGACAACCAATTGTTTGGTCACCCCATTCAAAGCAATCCTCACAAGTCCACTGTCAGCAACAACCTCCCCAACAGCACCAAGTTCATCCCTCATCTGAGTTAGCTTGGTAAGATAGGTGGCAACACTTTCAGTCTTGGTCATAATAATGCTCTTCAGTTTCTCCCTCAATACCATTTTCCGATTTTCATTAGAACTATGGTAAAGCTTGGTTAAGGATTCCCACGTCTCATAGGCATTGGATTTCTCGGTCACATGTGGAATCACATGGTCCTTAATGGCATCACGGATAATTCTTTTGGCCTTAATGTTCTTTTTGGTGTAGGTTTCCAAAAGGGTAGCATCCGTAGGCACCGTCACGGGATTCGTTTGTGAGTTCTCCACAACATCCCACAACTCACACTCTTGCAGAAGCAAACACAATCCTCTCCTTCCATGAGCTGAAATTAGCAGCTCCATCCAACCTGTCCTCAACCCTCAAACCGATGGCCATTGACCCTCTCAACTGAAACACAAGCCCACAACTTTTTGCAAAATACATGTTCTTTGTGGTTGATATATTTCTTCCCTTTCACACTTTCCAGCTCTCATACCATGTAGAAATTTGAAATCCCAATGCGGTTTCAAGTCTCAATGAGACAGCACAGTTTAATGCCCAACCCACATTGTACTTTACAGCAGTAAAATAAATGCTCATAAACTGAAACACATGAAGTCTACTACAGCATTTAAATCAGAAATAAAACACACCCAGAAATTTGCACACAGAGATTTTTGGTCCAAAAATCAAGTCCCTGGAAAAACCCACAAGGGAAAAACCAGTGAGAGAGGGGAGACATTTATTATTCAGAGCTCAGGAAGAATTTTTCTTACAATAGTCATCTTCACCAAATTAAATACACAGAATTATCTCATTTTCTGTGCCCACACTTAGCGTAGAAAACTGTGCCACCAGCTCCTCAATTTTTTTGTTCTGAAATCCATACACAATACAACTGTCACAACATTAAATGGTGTACAACTTGCCTTGAAATTCATGCAAGCTTGCTGATAAAAATATCCAGAAATTTCTGATTGTAACCTGCCTCGATTTTTTGCCAGACTTACTCATAAAATCATAGTCCTCTTTATTGATTTTTGTGACAAGTATCAATTGTACAGTCTGCCAAGAATCTGTAGAGTACGGCCTCTGTACTCTGCTACACTTTACCTCCTCGATTTGTGTGCCAAAAACAACGTTGGAATGCATGCTCTAGTCTGCAAATGGACTCCTCCTCAACTCGACTCTCTCTCTCTTTTCTCTCCAAGTCTCATAAAGAATGCCAAGAGAATGGGGTGCCTCTTTCCATAATTCGACCTCATGAGGGAAGGTGAAGAGTCATCTAATCTAGCGGTGGAGATTAGACTAGATGTACGGTGGTGATTAAGAGACCCTTTCGTCACCCACTTCACTAACTTATCATAAAGTCACTTTTAATTTCACATCTCATGAAATTAATGCACTAGGGACCACATTGGACACTTTCTCACCCCTAGGAGCCTAGGTGATGAGAAACACTTGCCTTGGTACTTTCTAATTTAATTTTAACACGTTGCCTCCTACTTTTGTAGGTGATATACCCTTCTCCATCTCCTTGATTCATGAATTTTAAATCCCCTCGGGCTGGCAGGACTGAGGCTCTAATACCACTGTAATGTCCTAGACAATGTTTGCACCTCTTTCTTCTGACTGTTGTAGAAATATGCAAAAAAAATTGAGTGTTGGCTTTCGTCAAACACTTAGGTTGTAAGTGAGTTTCCATTGCCAATTCCCTTATATTGTTGTGTGTGTTGTTTACAGTTTTTTGAGGCAACAGATATGGAATGCATAGGATTAAATTTTCCCATAATTGTTTCTACTACAAACAAAATACATATCACAATACATGGCACATGGCACACAACACACAATTTATTATAAGTTTTGACCTTTGTTGCAATTGGTAATAGCATACACTAAATTGGGAGTCTAAGATCTGTATTAAAGAGAGTACTCATAGCCCTAGTAGAAACAATCGCCAATTAATCGGAAAAAATAACCAAAATCACGATTTTTTGAGGTTTGAAAAAATCGCGATGTTTTCAAAAAATCGGGAAAAATCGGAAAAAATCGCCAAAATTGCCCAGGCCACAGGATAAAAAGCCTGATTCGGTTTTTTTTGGCTCATTGTGTTTTCTTTGTATGTGGAGCAGCAAGGGAAGAGGTTTGTGGAGGCTATCAAGCATATTTGAGGTGTGCAAAGGCAGGGTAGTGAATTCATCCACAAATTTTGAAGATTTTTGTGGTGGAGCAAGGTTCAAACTTCAACCGGTTGGATCTTTGAAATTTTCATCCACAACCTCCAAGCACAGGTATGTATGCCCTTCCCAATTTGTATGTTAATTGTTTCCATACACTTGCATGTTTTCTTGCTTCTTTGTTTGCTTAGATTTAGTTGTTTTGTTTTTATCATCTTTCCAGTAATTTATAGAACAAACAAAATGTAAGGGGTTTTTTGGAAAATTTCAATGGGGTATTTAGTTTTTTTTTTATTTTTTAGCCACCTTGTTAATGTCATTTTTCATGGCTAACATTCTTCTTTGGATGGCTGATTTTTTAAATTAATATGCTGCAAATTTTTTTCAAGTGGTGTTTAATATTTTTTTTGTGTTTTTTTGCCCTGGGTCTATTCCCATAGCACTCAGCAAACATGCCTAGGGCCTTGGATCCACTGTGGGAGTATGGTGAACCTGAAGATGGAACAAACCGAAATTTTTTATATTGCAAATTATGTAGGGCACATATGACAGGAGGAGTATACAGGTTGAAATACCATTTGGCCAAAATTTCGGGGCATGATGTTGGGCCTTGTTTAAATGTGAGCCCAGAGATTATGAGAGTTGCCCATGATTCAATTAATACAAAGGAAAGAAAGAAGGAAGAGTCAGTTGCAAAAAAAGTTGAACTTACAGCTTATAAGATATATCAAAGTTCACCAGGGACATCTGCCAATGCCATTGAGGGTAGTGGGAGGGGCTCCACGATCGCAGCTTCACCTGTTGGAAGGATCCCATCTTACTTTGTTCCAAGAACTGGAGCTGGAGCACAACCAACAATTAAATCAGTGGTTAAAAAAAGGGAGCACTTAGAAGCAAGTAGGTTAATGGGGAGGTGTCTTCTATGGAGTGACTTACCTCTCACCATCACCAAAAACAACCCATTTTGGCAGCCAATGTGTGATGCCATTGCAGCTGTTGGCCCAAGGTTTAAAGCCCCTTCATATGAGGAGTTGCGGGGGCCTATTCTTCAAGAAAAGAAGAAGGACATCAATGTCAGGTTGGGGGACTTCAAGGAATCATGGGAAAGCTCAAGGTGCACAGTTATGTCTGATGGATGGACAGATGGGAAGGGTAGGACCCTTCTCAATTTCTTGGTACAATGTCCTAAAGGTTCCATGTTCATAAAATCAGTTGATGCATCTGCACATGTGAAAGATGTAGCATTATTATGTGAGTTGTTGCATGGGTTCATTGAGGAGATTGGTGCACACCATGTGGTGCAAATTGTGACAGATAATGCAGCTAATTATGTGGTTGTTGGTAGGATGCTTATGGAGAGGCATAGCACAGTGTTTTGGACTCCATGCGTTGCACACTACATTGATTTGATGCTTGAGGATGTGGGGAAAATTCCCTTTGTCAAGAAAGTGATTGATCAAGCGAAGAGCATCCCTAAGTTCATATATAACCATGGTTTTGTTCTCAACCTAATGAAGACACACACCAAAGATAGGGAGTTGCGACGTCTGGCAGTCACACGTTTTGCGACACACTTCCTCACCCTCCAGTCTTTGCTTCAACTCATACTGACATTG
>SNQJ01S0243069.1:0-13311 GCA_010110895.2 Picea sitchensis
TTTTTATAAAATTTGGGCGATTTTTAAGGTAAAATAATTTTATCCTATAGAATTTGGGCGAATCATTTTTAAAATAACGAATCTCATTTTTGGAAAAACCATGGAAAATCAGCCCATGAGAGAAATTTAGCCCCTAAAATCATCCCTGCTAATGTGTGAGGTCAAAAGAGCATATGATGGTCGAAATACATTATCAATCTTTATCAACGTACCAAATCGGTGAGTCGAGGAACCAGAAATCAGGAGGTGCCATCTGCAAAATAACAATTGTCTCACCGAAGCTGGCATACCCATGCTCAGGATGAAATAAAATCATGGCTACCAATCAAATACAATGTAGATCCATGTCATATAACTATATAAAGTGTAGCCGCGAGAAATACAAAACGGATCTACCTCTCAAAATCAAAAGATATACATGTATAGTATCCATATTCTAGAAGCTGATAGGGCCTGATGGCTAGAGATGAGGTCTTCAGAGCTCGAGCAACAACTTCAAAATATTAAAAAATTAGGTAGGAGTGTAATATGAGTGTACAACTTCACTACCCATAGGTCTTCGATGGCTCGTCGGTCATGGACTAGAGAATCTTGATGATCAGACTAAAGGCTTCATTGATTTCGAACAAAGACTTGATTGGACTTTCAGGATGGTCGGGCATGAGGGAAAGAGACAAACTACAGAGGGGATGACTCAGCCTTGGTAAAGACTTCCCTTGGACAATAGCATGACAAATGATGAGACTCAAGCAGCATGGCATTAACATAAGTTCACGAGGCAGGACGCAATGCAAACTATCCATATGTTTGGAAGGACAACCAAACGGAGGAGGACACAACTCAATGTAGAGGGAACATCTTCCTAAGGTCATAGGAAATCCCAGGGCTTGAAGGACAAATGGAAGGATGTGCTTTATCCAAGGGCGACTTATTGTGCTGCCAAAAAAGAAAATACTTTTCCCTTCCTCTTTTTGGGGTATATTTGTTTTTTTTGTCTTTTTCAATAATGTTGGAAAAAGAATAAAAGAATGATACGTTACAAAGGAGGAATGAGTGTCGCAAACATATGAGTTCGAGGTGTAAGGACAATACTGATGTTCAAAGCAAGTAAACTTGGAAAAAATCCCTCTTGGGGCCAAAGGTATCAAGACGCAAAAGCAAAGTGCTACAGGGCTTACGTATAAGGCATGTTTTAGATGGTTCAGTTGAGAGCAACATGGAGTCGCCA
Organism: Picea sitchensis; assembly: GCA_010110895.2. Taxonomy (NCBI): domain Eukaryota; kingdom Viridiplantae; phylum Streptophyta; class Pinopsida; order Pinales; family Pinaceae; genus Picea; species Picea sitchensis. Next base: position 1,229 of record SNQJ01S0243069.1, read on the forward strand.
TTAGGCCAAAGACGCGGGTATGAAAATGTGATTAATAAGACACACAATGGTAACGTCCTTTGATGTAAGTTTAACGAGCCCAGAGAAGGTAAAATCGACAGTTTTTCATATTTAGAGCGTTTGAAAAAAGCGTAAAAGGAGACTAATGTGGTCCCTTTTTCGAAGGTAGTCTAGTCGGTTCGAAAAAGGGGTAAACTAGCACTGACAAGATGTCTATTCAAAACCATTTTAATGAGTCTGATAAAGACCAGATCACTCGGCCATTTTTTCATTTTTAAGGAGTCTGAAAAAAGCTTAACTATGGACTCCGTCAGGAATGTTCTTCTGGACCATTTTAACGAGTGTGAAAGAATAAGGTCACTTGATGATATTTTCAATTTTAGGGAGTCTAAAAAGAGCTTAACTATGGACTTCGTGCGGGTTCTTTTTTCATAAATTGAGTCCCTCGGGCCCGAAAAAGGGTTAAAATCATACTTGAGGGTACTCTTCTAGAGATCTGAGGCCTCTAGAGTATACCTTTGTTCGTATAGTTGACCATCCAGACCGAAAAAGGGGTAAACTACCACCGAATAGACGTGACTTCAAATTTTAGTTTAACAAGCGTGAAAGGCCACAAGATCGCTCGACAATCTTTTCATGTTTAGAGGGTCTGAAAAGGGCTTAAAATAAGACCTGTTATGTTTTGGGAGTCTCGAGGGTGAGGTCAAGAGTGATAAGGAATCATGCAAATGAGGCTCAAACTCGTGATCAGGAAAAGCTAAAAGGGACTTTCGAGCCTATAGTCGTTAGTGATAGCATGGACACCATAATGCAACCAGGATCTACCTAGGGAATCCATGTTACGGTAAGCTCTACCACCAAATCACAACACTTCTAAAGAAACAATAATGGTTCCATGTCACAACTTGGTGGGATCAATCCTATGGCAAAGAGGAAAAGACAATGAGATGCAAAAAGTGGAGGTGTAATCCTGACTTAAATGCAACGAGTTGGAAAAAATGACTTTTTACCAAAGGACCGTCAAAACGCCCAACTCAAAAAAAACAATTCCCAATACCCAAAGTAATACTTCTCGAAAACATCCAAAGAAGACTCTTGAACCATCTTAAATGATTTTCAGTTTAGAAAAAATGACAAAAGGGTCCGAAAATTGACAAAAAGAGGCCAAAACCTCTATAAATAGAAGTTGGCAGCTCATTATCACCATTTTTAATTCAGAAATTGACTAAAAGCCAAAAATACCCCTTTGTGAAAAGAGTTGATTCTGGGAGCTTCGGTGGACGAAACAACCATCTTCTTGGACCAAGTAAGTATAAACTCTCTCCTATTGCAATCTAAATCTTTCTTTATGCATTTAATTTTATTTTTTGGAGGGGTGTCAACCTTTAAAAAGTCGGCCCTAAGTCCATGTGGGCTGTCTTATGACAGCCTGCGTGTACACTCGGGCAGAGGAAAAACTACATGCGTGTACATGCAACTGTCATCATTACAGCCCACGTGGACCCTTCATTACAACCCACGTGGAGCAAGGGTTAAGCCTCTTGAACTTGGTTTTTTGCAGGATGTATGTTCACTGGAGGGAAAGAGAGCATGAGGATATTAGTGTGTTGGTTGGGGAGGACCCCAATGTTGTTGCTGCCTTGATGCAATGCGGGTTTCTAAAATTATTCCTATGTCCTTTCATGCCAACACAACCTAGGCTACTGAATGCCTTGGTTGATTATTGGCATCCCACCGCAAAGGCCTTTATGCTAGAGAGGAAGTCGTTGGTGCCAACGATAGAGGACATATACTTTTTGATTGGCTTCTCCCGGTGAGGGGAACTAGTCAACTTCCATATGTTTCCCTCTGGTCCTCACAACATATCAGAGTTGATTGGACTCCATTGTGAGGCGGGTGTAGACAGGACGATCTCACAAGTGTCAATAAGCAAGATCTTAGACTTATCACTGCAGGTGATAGTGTTGCTCATCGGGTGGATTACAGGGTCTGTCGCTTTGCATCAGGCTTTCCTTGCATAGATGACCTGTGCAGTTCAATGCTTAAATGCACAGATTGTTTATTGGAGCACCACTTTACTGGACTGTATGAAGAGGCAACTGACAGACTGCCAGTTGCAGAGTCAAAGGAACTTCGGGGTTGGAACCATTATTTGCTCTTTCTTCTTTGAAAGAGTTCCCAGTTTCATGCCTCGAAAGGTGGTACAAGGGAATTAGGCCTCTCTTCCCGTGATATGCAGATGGGCAGTGTTGCTACCACATTAGGGGGGAGGAAAGACCAATGAGTCCTTTGATGACATTTTTTTTTCTTGGTTATCGTGACAGATCCCAGTCATAGAGGATTACCCTTATGTTGGGATTGACTTCTTGAGAGACCCTGAGATACTGATACCTCCCGACAAGGAGCGAGGAGAGATGGGTAAGTTTGCATCATTTTTTTTTTTTTGTTAAACATATGTGATTTTTATGTTGTTTTTATATATATCATTTTTTTATACCAGGGCATTTGACTGATATGTGTCTATTATGTGCATATGTGGGGCCAGTGTGACCAACAGATTATGCGAGGAACAAGCGACGTCCTCAGCCAGGGGCCACACCCACCACCCCAGGGGGATCAACAGCAGTAGGAGAGCTTCCAGCTGGTGAGGCTGAGAGAGTTCTGATACAAGTAGAGAGAAATTTTACCTCGCTCACTCATACAGTCCCCATGGCAAAGATTGAGGATCTGCCACCTTCTATGCAACCTCATGTAGTGGGGGCGCCAGAGACATGGGTTCATCTTTTTCGATGTTTGGCAAACATCGTTGATTATTACAATAGGGCCCACATGCCCCATATTTAGTTAGGCTGGATGTTTCACGTGCCGAGGGCACTACTTGTATATTTTTTTAGGGCATATTCCCCATGACTCGTTACTAATCGTATTTTTGAGGCACTTGCGCCCACCTATGTACTCTGATCATTTTGATATTGTATGTGGATTTTTATCTCTTTTTATGTCTTATGGATCATATTTTCCTTTAAAAATGTATTTACATGTGCATGTGTATGTCTTTATTATATGTGTGCGAGATGCCAATCTAAGATTTGATTAGCTAGAGTATCTGTGACTTGATTTAATCTTCTAGGAACATGAAAATATGTAATATAATCAAAGCTTCGTTCTAAGAGACGTACCCTAAGGAATAATCGGTGTAAAGTAGGATCATGAACACAGTAGACTCTATTTAACTGAGACACAACCAACTAAATGTATAAATAGACTCAGAGGTGAGAGATACCAAATGACAGAGCATCACGAAGCAACTCAATAACTGTGCTGGATTTGGCGACATTGTTTGTGGTGTCGCCTAAACATATACCTCCTGAAGATAATAACTGGACCAGAGGTGTAAAAATTACCCAAGCTACAGAGGAAAGCCATTGAGTGTGCTGGTTAGCACCGTCTGCGTACCCAACGAACACCTTTGATTCACTTGACATCTGCCACAGTGACAAAAGATAACATCAAAATGACACGTCCATAAAATCAAAAGAAACTAGAAAGTAATAGTACAAAGACTATACATATGTTACAAATATTTACCCAAGGTGACCTACCTATGAGTAATACTTCTTGAGGTAGAGCCCATTTCTAGGCTCCGCCAAAGCATTTCCCTCAAAGTCTACCAGACGATAAGCGCCCTTTTTTAGAATCTATTTTATGATGAAAGGTCTGAACCACATGGGTTTGAATTTGCCTGCCCCCAGGGAGTCCTTATCCTAGTCATAGACTAGGACAAGGTTTCCTTCAGATAAAATCCAAGGACAAATGGACCGATCATACTGACACTTGAATTTTTGCTTGTGAGCCTCGTTGGCTAGGGCCACATCACGACGTTGCTCATTGAGCTTCTCAAAGTATAATAACCACTCTTCAAGTGGAGAAGTGTCTGGAAGTAACTGTACTACCAATTTTAGGGACGAGATCTGGCATTCTATAGGCAAGACTTCTTCCAGCCCGTAAACGAGTTGAAAAGGTGAGAAACCGGTTGCAGTCTTAACAGATGTTCGGTAAGCCCATAATGTCGAGTATAACATTAAATGCCAATTTGACTTGGCCGAATTGATCATTCGTTGTAGGATGGTCTTAAGAGATTTATTTACAGCTTCCACCTGACCATTTGCTTGGGGGTAGTAGGGTGACGAATGTTCTTGCCACAACCCAAGCTTTGATGTTAATTCGGTCATCATTTGGTTCTGAAAGTGACTGCTATGGTCAGTGACAATCTCTCTTGGGACGTTGAACCATGCGATTATCTGGTTGAACAAAAAGAGAGCTTCAGTCTCTCCATCATCTTTAAATGTTGGCATAGCTTTGACCCACTTCGGGAAGTAGTCTACGGCTACAATGATATAATGATGCCCCCTTGCTGAAGGAGGGTTGCATGTAGTGTAATCAATCCTCCACTTGGTGAAGGGACCAACTGTGATGATAGGAAACATGGGAGCATGATGTGCCCTCATCTTCCGAGAGAATATCTGATACGGGTGGCACTTCTTGACCGATTCGATACAATCTTTGATTAACGTTGGCCAGAAGTAATCGGCTCATAAAATATTTTGGGTTTTTCCAACTCAGAAAAATGGTTGCCACATACTCTAGTATGTCAGTCGTTAAGCACGATAATTTCTTCTTCATGAGTGAGACATCGGCGAAGGATGCAATCTACACCTCAGCAATACAAAGTGTCATCGAGTATGAGATAGTTCTTAGCCTGATGGCGTATATGGAGATGCTCATCGTGAGAAGCAGAGGCAGGGCACTTCAAAGTTTGGAGATAGACAAGTATATCTCCATACTAGGGATCCCAAGATGTGATCAAAAACATGTCTCCTCTAATAGGCAAATCTTCGGGCATAACCTCACCGGATTTAACCGGAAGTTCCGAGATGAGTTCCGAAAAGACCAATGACTTTTTGGATTTCGCCGAAACAAAATCTAAGTCAAATTCCTGGAGGACAACTATCCATCGACTGATATTACCGCCAATGACGCATCGTGTTAATATGTATTGAAATGGATTCACAACGACAATGACGGTGGTCTTGTGAAACAAAATATAATGACAGAACCGTTGAACAACATGAACGACTTCCAATGCCAGTTTTTCAATATGGGAATAATTGAGTTTCAGTCCAACTAGGCCTTGGCTAAGGTAATAAATCACATACTCTAAGAGTAATTCATCCTCTTGAACTAAGACCATACCGATAGTCGACTCTGCCGCAGGCAAGTACAATAATAAATCTTTGTTATAATTAGGTGGCCAGAGCAGAGGGGCAGTCGTGAGGGCATGTTTCAATGCGTTGAAAGAGTGTTGAGCGGCTTCGTCCCAATGAAAGGGGACATCTTTCTTTAGCAAACTCATAAAGCCCTTTGTGATCTCGGCATAGTTGGCTATGAAACACCTCAAAAAAAATTCTTTTCGCTGTAAACTTTGAAGCTAAAGGATTGTATGTGGGGAATGTAACTGAAGTATTTCCTCCACCTTGAGAGGATCAACCATGATCCCTATTGTTGAGACTATGAAACTGAGCAGCCTTCATGACGTTATGCAAAAGCTACATTTTTTTGGATTTAAGCGAATCTGGAAGTAGCGACATCGCTCAAAGATAAGTCAGAGATGTGTGGGATGATCCGTTCTCTTGCGAGATCATGATGCTAAATCATCTAAATAGGCTTCGACTATATGCTTGAGATCATGGAAAGAAAAAGACATGGCCTGCTAGAAGGTAGCTCCAACATTTTTTAGACCAAAAGGCATCTTATGATAGGCAAATGTACCCCATGGACAGATGAAAGATGTTTTGTGCTGGTCTTCAAGTTTGATCTGTATCTGATTATATCCCAAAAAACCATCCATGAAAGAAAAAGCCTCGCAACTGGCGCATTTATCGACTATCTGGTCAATGAATGGTGTGGGAAAATTATCGTTTGGATAGGCTTTGTTCAAATCCCAAAAATCCGTACATACACAAATCGTGCCCTATTTCTTGTTGACCGACACAGGATTTGACAACCATTGGGTCAAATGGACAAGATAGATAAAACTTGGTTTGAGTAGTTTCTCTACTTCAACCTTAATAGTTGTTTCTTTCCTGGGATTAACTGGATGAAGCTTCTTCCGAACTGGCTTGGCATCAAGATAAGTTGTGATTTCATGTTAGACTATTTTTGGATCAATGCCTGGCATTTCCTCATAAGACCAGGCAAAAATGTCATGAAATTCTTTAAATAAGTCTGTGTAGATTTGAATCTCTTCGGGGTAACAGTGAGCTCTGACGAAAACATTCTCCACGACGCCAAGGATTTTGGAGATATTAATATGTATATTTTCAATGATAGTTTCCATATTACCTTTGATGTAAACCTCATGTGTAACCAAGGGATTGATAGGACAAGACCTATCTCCAGTCATAGTCAAGGTGAATTCCCCTGCTTCGATTCAGATTAACTCTAGGAGGAAGTATGATCTGTGATGGAGATCATCCCAGGGTTTGTTTGGACTAGTCATTGCTTCAACGATTGCTTCGTCTGAGGGCAAGAATAAGTCTAATGAATCGATATCAGCGAGGGAACCTTGAGGCCAAATAGGCTCTGGAATTGGATCTAACTCTTGTGCAGGAGTTGGATCGGTGTCAGTTGAAGCTTGCTGGACTAAAGAGTACATTGCTTCTGCCACGGAAAAGGGCATGGCCATACCATGGTGCCCTGTCCCTTCCATCGTGGCTGATGGGGAAGGAAGAATCCACGGATTGTTGAAGTAAGTCGTGCGAAACGACAAAACTTGGAAAATCTCAACCTTGTGGTGGTCTGATATGAACTTGACATCACCTTGAGGAGGCGGGTAATCGAAAGTACCCATAAAAGGTGGGCACAAACCAACCCCTACATTGACAACACCCGGTTGAGGATTATTAATCATCGGGACCGCGGATGCCCCCAATGAAGCGTCAAGTCGGGAAAAGGACAATTGATCAATGGTCACAATCCGACCCTCGTGTGGAAACAACAAGACTCGAAAAACTGTAGCGACCACTTCCTGCATGGCATAGGTCCAACTCCTACCTAACAAGATATTGTAGTCGAGGGATGCATCGACTACTTTTACCTCGATGCACACGGTCTTCCCTCCTAACTACACGGGGAAAGAGGGGATGATGCCATGTGGTCGAAACGAACAACCATTGAAAGATGTAAGAAGAGTAGGTGACAAAGACAAAATGGGTTGGCCAATGGCCTTCCAACATGCCAATGACGTGATGCATGTTGAGGCGCCCTCATCAACCACTGTGCGAAAAATGTTCCAAGTAAAAGTTTTTGTGGGGTAAGCCACTACTATCTGAAATGCTATGTGGTAAGGGAGATGAGGTTTTAATTCGGTTGTATCCAGCATGATTGTACCCATATTACAAGTTTTGGTAGATCCTAAAGCGGCTAACAAAGATTTCCTCGAGGAAGGGTAGCTTTGGAGGACCTCCAAAGACGACATCGCACAAGGGGTTTGAGACAAATCCTCCACCATAGAGTATTTTAGGGCGGCCCTTACATTTGGGTTGTGAGAAGATTTCTCGAACACACCTTTTGGGATGTGTGTCATCGTTTTTCCCAAAGTCTTCTTGATTTGGAGAGGAAGAGATGGGATTTCAGCTTCTTTACCTTTCTCAGAGGTGCTTGGCTTAATGTAGTCATGTGATCTAGTCGATATAAAAGCATCACCTTTCATCATATACACATTCGAGGATGCAGGATTGTTCAAAAATAGAGAGGGTCCTTGACTTCCCCCTTTCATGCTTGTAGAGGCTTGGGTTAGGTTTTTCCCATGTTGAAATGGATTTGTTAATACAGCAGGATAYTGTTGTGACACAAAATTTTGGCCCTCTACAAGCCAAGGGCACTGGTGGGTCGGGTGGTCTTCTGTGCATAGGTTACACGGATACTTTGCCTTCTATTTCTCGGTGTTTCCCYCGCTAGCATTATTAGTGGGTTTATTATCCCCCTTACCCTTCTTACGTTGTTTTTTATTTCCATTAGGCTGTTGGGTGGCCTTCGGATTTGTCGATTGCACACTGTGTACATCCGACATTTGGGTAGGAGGAGAAGTTGAAGCAGTAGTTTGGCTGATCGCTATGTGTTGTATAGAAAAATGTTGCAATTGTTTTGTTAGATTTTGAGCAGGCTTTGTTTGTGCTGAACCTACAATACCATCACCATGTGGTCCAACTCTCTATTTGGTTTTATCAAGTATGGATCGTGGTGCATCCGGAAAAATCTCGTACAGTAAACCAGACTGAGAATAAATTAGCTCAAGTTGTTGATCTCTCATGATGGCATCTTCTTTGGAAAACACTCCCGACATATTTGGATAGCTGTGGGATGAAAGACTTAAGGAAACACTCAAGCAGGAATGTTGGTGGGACTAGTACCTTAATCAAACTCTTCCGGTGTCTCCATTCTCAGATGTGATTAGAGATATGGTCCTCTTTTTTCTGTTTGAAATTGGCCAGCAATTATGTGCTGACGTTATATCTCATGGGTAATTGGAAATGGTTTAGGAACACCATTGCCAATTCACCGAAGGAAGAATATTTCGAGTGGTCGAGCTCGATGTACCATTTCGCAGCACTCACAATGAGAGTGCGTTGAAACAACCGCAATTGTACGGAGTCATCTTTCAACAAATTAGATGAGCACCAAAGATGGAAGGTGGTCACATGATCCCCTGGATCTTTGTTAGGCTTGGATTCGAACTTTGGTATGTCCCAAGGCAATTTCGTCGGCATAGGGGGCCAACGTGGATTGTGACAAATGAGGTCATTCAACAACCTTGTCAAGTCTAACAAATGTAAGGTTTCCGAGAAAGGTAGTTTTGGTTGTTGTTGATGATAACCATGGAAAAAGGGGCCTGGAGTTTGACTGGCACCAAGTTGCCAGGAAAACTTGGGTTGCTGGCCAAGGTTCTGGTAAAAACCATGGCCATGACTAGTGTACGGATTTTGTGTTTAAGGAGACATTATTGGTTGATTCCCGAAATAGGACGTAGATGGTTGGGCGTACATTACATTCGGAGGAATTTGGGAAGGGTTTCCCCATGCCGATCCCATGGGCATAGGTATTGTTCCTTGCCCAGGGTTCCATTGGTTGTGAAAAGAATTGCCCCAGATCGACATTCCTAACGAGGGAACTGATCCTTTCCAAGAATTCCAAGTTCCTGGTGTGGAAGAAGTTCCTAGGTTTTCCCCTTGTGCAAGAATAGTACCCTGCATAGGATTAGGTTGGACATAACTGGGTTTACCCCCAGTTGGGAAAGCAGATGACGAGAAATCGTTGTTACCAAACGCACCGAACAAATAAAATGGTGTTGACCCTACTGGCATATTATGAGAAGGTGGTCCTTGAATCCCTAATCCAAGTGAACTATGGTGTGTGTTTGGCCCGGTGGATTGCTTGTGGGTACCGTCGAGCGAAGGGGACGAAGGAGGTATATGACCTCCCCTGCAAGGGAAAGCATTAAGGGGAGCTGAAGTGCCCCCCATGGGCCCTTGCAGAGGAGTGTTAGAGCTCCCTGACCCCAGACCTAAAGTCTATAAAGTGGAGTAGGATAGTGCAGGGCTTGTACCTGTGATAGGCATCCCGTATGAGAACGAAGGGCCTGTCGCACTCTGTGTGAAAGGAGTAGTGGTTGTCACCAAACACCAGACCAAACCACTGCTTCAGGTAGAGGTAGTTGAGACCATGGTGGCTCAGACCAACGATGGTGGGTTAGGATGTGGAACACCCACTGTGGTGACAGCCGTAGTCGGAATAGAAAAATTCCCAGAAGAAGTGGCAGCATTTGTTTCCATTGTTGTGTGTAACACTGTCTAGCGCCTGTAAGGATAAATCTATACGATGATGGGTGCAGAAAGATCAGTGGTTGGAGTTTCGGGTGGACCGAGATCTTCTGCTCCAAGGTCTGAAATAGTTGGTTCCTCCAGACGTTGGTTAAGCATAGTTTCCTATGGCCCAGTCGCTTCAAAATACCCCTGATGGTCTAGCTTTCACCTTAGCGGTGGCGAGGGTGGCTCTAGTGTAACCGACGAGAGGCCAAGAATCCTTCATGACTGGCGGAKCTYGTGATCCTCCACTGTGTGAGAAGATCAAAKACACACTAGAGMTTTCTATTCATTCAAAAACAACATACACCAGAAAAAASMCCCTACAAGATGAAACAAGCAAACACTAAACTAGTTGCAAGAACAGTTACAACAACGAACACTAGAGCAAATTACCGGTGCGAGTGAAACTCGAAAATGAAATCACCCTCCATGTATAATTTGCAAAGCGTGGCCTGATGTCTATCCTAGGTACCGTGGTATACCCCCACAGTCACCTGTGTATGTCACTAAAAAAGATAGGCAACTAGGTTTCCAGTGTGCGAACAATCACTGGGCGGGTACAGTCGACAGTCGGGTAGACCACAATGAGTAGGGTATCGAGCCCGAAACCTATCAAGGGTATCATAAGAAAGAGTTATGGAAGACAACTGAGGACCTCGAATGGATTCGAGACCCACAAATCTCCATGGAAAATGAAATCGACGGAATCCCAAGACAAGCCCTCTATATGTGTTCTCCACTACGATTGGTCTGGCTTTGGAGGAGTTATCTCCGCTACCTTTATGCATGCGATGTAACACCCTGTTTCCCCCAGTCTGTAAAAATAACTATACTGGCCAAGTATTATGGCAAACTCAGAAATGTGAATGTGTGATGTGAATGGACCTTGTGAAAAAAGGTCGATGAATGTAAATAATATTATGAATATATATATTGCAGGACTGCTGAGAGGGGGATCTGCTGAAAAAGAGACCACGATGGCTGAAGAAAGGTGGTGGAAGGCACCTAGAATGGTGGCATTAACTTCCACCAAAACCAATACCGTATTTGGACTTCACTAGCCCGGAGAACCAAGAGCGGCTCGCTGGCCCCAAATTAAATCACTCGTCAGGTTGGTAGGTAAATGGCTCCTCATGAGTAATGAGGGATGGGGGTGAAATGACCATCGGTAAAGTCCTTAGACCTGAACACCATGAGGAAGATCTTTCCACACACAACCTCGCCAAAAAGAGAAAAGGCAGGAAGAGTGTGCGATCAAGGGGCATACGCGAGGGAAAGAGGAAGGGAGATCGAAAGAACTCTGGAAAAAAAACTACAGAGTGAGTGATAGAAGAGAAGAAGGAGAGTAACCTTCGTTCTCGGTCACTGGTGAACAGAGACTCAGTCTCACAACATCATGGTCTTAGCTCAGGGGTGGCTAGCGGTAAATCCGTTGGGAGTCACTGAGCCTACGGTTGGGTGGAAACAAGCACCCCTCTCAGCAGTTGCCTCACCTGGTGTTTTTCTGATAAGTGTTATACCTTGTATCTTGAAATTTATATGATGACATGTATGTTCATAGTCTGTGCAATTATGAATGGTTTGAGTATAAGATTGTCTGCATGGTGTTTTGATCAGAAATGATGGATGCATGTTTTTATTGGAAAGACCACGTATGGCTTATGTTTATATATGTATATATATGATGAACTAATACAGATTTTCAAGTCTGCTCTCGGGAGATTTGTTCCTGTGTTTGTCCTACCTGATGCCTTGGATAGATTTCCTCATGAAGGTACCCTTTAGAGACCACTCCCTTACCTTCGAGAAGACCTTCGAGTCTGGTCTTCAAAACCTGGTGTAAATTACCTGAGGACCTGAAGGAGGATGTTATGGTTTAAGTCTTAAAATCTTGCACGAAAGAGAATGGTCCTCGTGGACCTCAACATTTCGGCATTTCGGTACCCAAAATACCCAAGGGCGAGTCCCCTTGCACTCGCAAGTCCCAAAACCCCGACTTGTGAAATCCCGAATTATTAGCGTGGGGGTAAATTAAGAGTTTTTCGGAGTTTCAGGACCCAGAGTATCTAGGTGTTAGTTTTCTTGCACTCGCGAGTCCCAAAACCCCGACCCACGAAATCTCGAAATGGCAGCATGTGGATAAGTATCGATTGATGGACG
>SNQJ01S0243071.1:0-13357 GCA_010110895.2 Picea sitchensis
TGAACTAGTTGAGCTCAAGCTACAGCTAAAAGAAATGATGGAAAAAGGCTACATCTGGCCTAGTGTATCTCCGTGGGGAGCACCAGTCCTGTTTGTGAAGAAGAAAGACGGCACACTCCAGTTGTGCATAGATTATAGACAACTCAATAAGACAACCATAAAGAACAAGTACCCATTGCCAAGAATCAATGACTTGTTTGATCAATTAGGGGGTTCTTCCATTTTCTCAAAGATTGACTTGAGATATGGATACCATCAAGGATGAAGACATCCACAAAACTACCTTCAGGACAAGATATGGTCACTATGAATTTGTGGTAGTGCCATTTGGATTAACCAATGCCCCTGCCACTTTTATGTGCTTGATGAACAATGTACTCAGCGAATTCTTGGACAGATTTGTATTGGTTTTTATTGATGATATCTTAATATACTCCAAGAATAGAGAAGAGCATATTAGACTTGTACTTCAAGTGATAAGAGAGCATCAACTCTACTCTAAGTTTAGCAAGTGTGACTTTTTCCAGAAGCAAATACATTACTTGGGCCATGTTATATCTGAAGAACGGGTGGAAGTAGACCCTGACAAGATCAGATATATCATGGAATGGCCTACCCCAAAGGATGTTTTAGATATCAGATCCTTTATGGGCTTAGTAGGATACTATAGGAGGTTTATAAAAATATTTTCCAAGATTGGTTGTCCAATAACTGCCCTCCAGAAGAAGGGGGTTAAATTTATTTGGACACCGGAATGTGAAGAAATATTTTCGTCACTAAAATACCTTCTAACCCACGCACTCGTGCTGAAGATCGTCGACCCCAATAATGATTTCCTTGTGTGTACAGATGCCTACAAGGAAGGACTCGGAGGAGTCCTTATGCAAGAAGGACTTGTGATTTTCTATGAGTCTAGAAAATTGAATGAGCATGAAATCAATTATGTGACCCACGATCTAGAGTTGGCTTCCATAATGCATGCTTTAAAAATGTGGAGGCATTACCTCCTGGGTAGGAGATTTGTACGTATGAAAGACCACTGTGGATTAAGGCACCTTTTTTATCAACCAAAAGTCAATGCTAGACAAGCTAGATGGATGGCTCTCCTTAGCAAGTTTGATTTTGAAATCAAACATATCAAAGGAAATAAAAATAGGGTGGTCGATGCCCGTAGCAGAAGTATGAAAACAATTCACCTAGCAGCGATGAGCACCTGTGAAACGAATGTTAGAGAAAGAATCAGGAATGGGAAAGAAATAGATGCATTATTCAAGACCGTGACATCATACCTGAAGCAAGAACCCGCAGGGTTAAAGTATGAAGGCTACGATATGTTGGATGGAAGTCTATTGACTTACCGAAACAGATTGTATATTCCAAGTTGTGACAACTTGAAGAGGTTTGTAATGGATGAACTGCACAAGAGACCATACACTGGCCATCCGGGTTATCAGAAAATGATCACGGCCACTAGGAAACAATTCTATTGGCCTGGATTGAAAAAGGACATAGTTGAATATTTAGCTAAATTTCTAGAATGCCAGCAAGTTAAGGTAGAACACTGACACCCAGCAGGGTTGTTCCAACCTCTACCAATTCTAGAATGGAAATGGGAGACCATCTCCATGGATTTCATCACCGTATTACCAAAATCGTCCAGGCAGAATGATTCCATCATGGTAGTGGTGGACAAGTTCAGTAAGTCCACTCACTTCAATCCCATCAAGTCAACTCGCAAGGAAATAGATATTGCCAACATATTCATGAAGGAGATTATCAAACTACATGGCATGCCTAAGGAGATCGTATCTGACAGAGACACAAAATTCACTTCAAGCTTTTGGAAATCCTTGATGGCCAGTTTTGAGACTAAATTGTTGTTTAGCACAACCTATCACCCTCAAACCGATGGATAGACAAAAAGAGTAAACCAAATATTATAATACATGCTAAGGATACATGTAATTCATCAACCTAAGAAGTGGGAAGACTACCTTCCACTGGTATAATTCGCCTACAACAATGATTATCAAGAATCACTGAAGACAAGCCATTTTGAAGCTCTCTATGGTAGACCATGCAGAACTCCAATCAGTTGGAGTATTCCCATGGATATAATTACAATCAGACCTGACATGTTGAAAGAAATGGAACAACAAGTGGTTCAGATAAAGCAAAATCTGAAAATCGTTCCGGATAGACAGAAAAGTTACGTCGATAAAAAGAGAACCCCCCGAGAATTCAAGACAGAAGATCATGTTTATCTCAGAGTTAGGCCCAGGAAGAGTTCCTTTAGGATGGGAGCTTGTGCCAAGCTAGCACCTCGTTACTATGGACCCTTTGAAGTTTTAGATAGAGTGGAACCTGTAGCCTATAGGCTAGCACTCCCTCCCACAGTAAAGGCATATAATGTTTTCCATGTTTCATTATTGAAGAAATATGTACATGATTCTAATCATATAATTGACTGATCTGTGATCCAAGTGAAACCGGAGGGAGAATTCTTTCCAGAACCTCAAAGCATACTAGATAGGAAAGAAACCCCACTTAGGAACCGAACCATTGCACATGTCAAGGTGCAGTGAAACACTTTGGCCCAGATGAGGCCACGTGGGAATTGGAGTATGCCATGAGATAGGCATATCCATTTTTGTTCACTTCTGTATATACAGAGCACGTTAATAGATATAACATCGAGGACGATGTTCCTTTAATGGGGAGAGAATTGTAAGACCATGTTTCCCCCGACTTATAAATATAACTATAATGGCCAAGAGACTATCGCAAACTCCATGTGTGTGAATATTGATTTGATGGACTTTTGTTTGAAAGGTAAATGAATGTAAATCTTGTTATTTACGAGAAAAGGGATAAGTGTTGCATGACTGTTGGAAGGGGGGTGTACTTAGAAAGACCATGAATGTTATACAAAGAGATGGTGAAGGGGACCATGAATGGTTGTTGTAGTTCCAAAGTCTATACTTAAGGCTTTAAAATATAAAGTCTAGGCATCCGAAAAAGGTAGAGAGAGTTAAGGTATAAAATGTGTCAGTTACTAAAGAGAAAAGCTATGGTTGGTTTCTTAACTGTCTCTATCTAGCTTCCCAATGTTCCTAGATGCTTATATCTCGTTCAATTGTTGCCCATGAATGTTCTAATTCAACCCGGGTGTTTTCTATATGTAAGATAGTGTTAAATAAGTTTAAAGCAATGCTAGTCTGATATGAAAGGTCGAGTTCTATATTGGGTTGTCTTGCAACAGTTACAGTCATGAGGGATAAAGGTTTAAAAAAAAATCTATTACTTTGCTTTCAAGGTTTGCTATTTTTATTTCGGATTATAAGATAAAAGTTCCCAAACTTAAAATAATAATATAACAGTTTCAGAGGTCGTTTCCCGTTCCTGAGTCAAATTTGGAAATCATGAAAGTGATGGGAGAAAAACATAAAGCTGTTTAAACAATGCGAGGCATCAATCATGGAGGAATCTCACTTTGCAACAGGGGAAGAAGAAAGACAATAGATCTCTAATGAAGAATAAAAATATAGTAATCTGAATAATATATAGGTCTTCAGCTTGCTAATAGCAAGCACAGAGGAAAAACTGTAAACAATTAGATAACCAAATAACTCTTAACCACAGTAGATGTTGTACTAAATTGAAGTTAAACATTAATCAAAGATATATAAGGGAAAAATGATGAAAATGAAAGTAAAGAGGAACACAGTGAAGAAGATGTGTAGGATATCAAGAAGTATTAGGTGAAGGAGCTAGGGTTTGATAGTCGAGGTAGGCTAGGGTTTGATAGTCAAGGCCATAGCAGAGAACAACATGAGTAGTAAGGGGGGGGCAAGGGACCCCCCTCATACAAACAGGTAGTGGTGGACAGAGGAAAAGGGACAAGAAGCAGAGTTTTCAAGGCACCAATGACAGGATCCTCGGGACCAGACCCAGGGAAGCATCAAGAGAGAAGCTGAGACAAAAATGAGACCAGGGATGAATCCACAAAGGAAACCTAGAAAGAGGCGCAAGAGACCGTGAAGGCTAACAGAATGGAGGGGCGCAACCCCTGCAAGCCCAAAACAACAATGATACCAAAGGTGGTACTGGAGGACCCACAAACACAAATCTACAGGGACCAGATGAAGACACATGCACTCATATGAAAATTCATGGGGTTATGGCCCACATAACAAACTCTGCGCAATTGGATTAAATATCACTGGAAGCCAAATGGAGAAGTGGAGCTCCACCTCAGCTCGAAGGGTTTCTTCACAGTAGTCTTTATAAACCTGGAGGATAGGGACAGAGTCTTTGAGGGAGGTCCATACTTCCATGCCTCAGTGGGACTCTACATCCAACCTTGGAAATAAAATGTTTTCCCGAAGAAAGAAACTTTCAAAAATGTACCAACCTAGCTGAGATTTTATTCCCTACCCCTAGACTACTGGTTTCCCTCTACCTTTGAAGCAATAGGAAACAAACTGGGGAAATATGTGAAGACCTTAGAAGCCACCCTAAAAGGAATATACACATCAAATGAAAGAATTTGCATAGAGATGGACATTTTGGGAGCACTCCCAGAAACCATGAGTATGGAATTCAGGGATGAGGAATGGATCCAAAACATAGATTACGAACAGATCCCCTTTAGATGCAGAAGATTCCATGAACATGGACACTTGATCAGAGAGTTACCTCTAAACAAAAAGTAGGAAGCGGAAAATCCCAAATCACAGCAAGACAAGGAAGGGTTTATAACCCCGAACCCTAGGAATAGAGCTAATAAAAAGCAAAATAAAACCTCGACAGGAAACACCCAGGAGACCCAGAACACAACAGAAGGAAGGGACCAAACAAACAAAGGGGTAGCAAAAGACAACGACTCAGAAAAAGTACCAGAAGTCAAATACCAAGGAACAAAAGAGCCCACCCAACAGCCAAACAATACAACTGTTCAGGGGAGTTGCGCAACCCCGATGGATGGAGAAGAAAAATATGACAACACTTCCATGCAATATGCAGAGGGGGATGCAGAAATGACCCCAAACGAACTAGGTACAGAAGACCCTGATCTCAGAGACATGGTGGAAAGGGAAGGCATAGACCTTCCGCACATTTTAGAACAATGGAAAAGGCAGAGTGTCAACAACATACCAACAGAGAAACTTGACCACATCCAATACTTGTTCCTACTATGGGAGGAAGCCAAAGCCAGAGGAAAAAATCACACACACGGGGAGATAGGACACCTAGGTGTGAAAGTCGATGAGGGAAAATCGCAGCTATCACCCAAATAGACGAGGAGGAAAAAAGGCAGGAAATCAAATAGCGTAGCACTACAGGATCTAGGAGCGCTACTGATCAACTCGGGTAAGATCAAGAAAATCTTTCCCCAAGAAAACAAAGAATCCTTAGAGATAAACTAAAGCAGGAGCAACCAGATCTCTATTTTATTCAAGAAACGAAATGTACTATAGACAGAATGGAGGAAATCAGTAAACAACATTGGCGCAAGTACAAGATGGTATCCATCGAAGACCACCAAATTTCAGGTGGCATACTAATGTTGTGGAACCCACAAATCCTAAATTTAATAGCAGTCGAAGCAACCAGGTACACCCTAAAAGTGCGCATCCAAATCATAGGAAACATTGAGGATATTCTCTGCACAAATGTGTATGGACCCCACGGGCCAGAGGAAAAGAAAAGAATGATTCGAGACCTAGAAGATATAAAAGGTTGAGCCACCAACCTCCACTAGATCCTGGCAGGGGACTTCAACATTATTACCTCCCTTACGGAAAAAAAGGGTGGCACGAGAAAACTGGATCGGGAGGCGGAAGAGTTTTCAAATTTTATAGACAGAGTGGAGATGGTAGATCTCCAAACTAAAAAGGCCAGTTCACCTAGAACAACAAACAGATGAACCAGTTTCAGGTAGATACAAGACTTCATTGATTCCTTATATCAGAGTCAATCATTTTGCAGGGGTTAACATTAGATTGCAACATCCTACCCTATGGTGGTTCTGATCACTGGCCAATGCAACTAGAAGTTGGCTTCCAAACAACACCTAAGAACAGACCCTTCATATTCGATAAATTCTGGATTGATCACCTGACTTTCAAGGAAAAAATCAAATAGTGGTGGCGGGAGGAGTAACCAGAGCAAGGGACTAGGATGTTCAAACTACACAAGAAACTTAAATACATCAAAAATAAACTCAAGGAACGGAACAAGGAGATCTTCAGGAATATAAACACAAAGAAAAATGACATTGAAGAAAAAATGAAAAAACTCCAAGAAACTTGCATGCGGGAAGCCTATACGGAGGACAGGAAAAGGGAAGAGCTCCAAATGACCCAAAAGTGGGAGGCGCGATGCCAGCAGGAGGAAACACTCTAGCATCAAAAGTCTCGCATACGATGGCTAAAGGAAGGAGATCGGAACACCAATTTCTTCCATAGAACAACAATGGCCAGAAGAGCACATAAAAAAATCCTGAAAATCAAGGACCAGGATGGAATCAAGCGTGAGTCCCATCAGGAGATCAAAAGCGCTATGGTTAGACACTTCCACAGGATAGCCCAAGAATTGCATCAAGAAATATCAAAGGCCATTCAGAGGATAACCCATCATATTCCACGCTTGGTTACAGAGGAACAAAACATCTTTCTGAACAAACGTATCGCCACGTAAGAGGTGGACCAAGCTCTCCAGGAAATGCCTAGTGGGAAAGCACCAGGTTCAGATGGCTTCACTGTGGAATTCTTCAAAGCCTATTGGGAAATCGTCAAACATGACATCTATAAGGTAGTAGAGGACTCTAGAAGGTCTGCCTCCATCCTTAAAGCACTAAATTCAACCATGATCACCCTAATCCACAAATAAAATGAATCCAAAACCCCAGACCGGTACAAACCCATAGCACTTTGTAATTTGATCTACAAGATCATATCTGAAGTCATAGAAAATAGATTGAAACCCATCCTACCTTCACTGATCTCACACGAACAGGCAGGCTTCGTGGAAGGTAGACAAATAATGGACAACATCATAAAGGCCCATGAGATCATTCACACTTTAAAACTTCAGAAGAGGGGGGGAATGTTAATACAATTGGACCTAGCAAAATCTTATGAAAACATTAGCTGGAATTATATGATCAAGGCCTTGGAAGCCTTTGGTTTTACCCAACACTGGTTCAGATGGATTGTCAGTTTAGTATCCACAACAAGATACTTGCTACTAATCAATGGAGCCCCAGCCAAACCTTTCTGGCCCATGAGAGGGATCAGACAAGGAGACCTGATGTCTCCTTTCCTGTTCATTATGATGATGGAAGGCCTCAGCCAGAGCATAAAGAACGCAACAACAACTGGGGAAATAATACTGCTCAAACCTTTCAAAAAATTCCCTACTTCAACCCACCAACAGTTTGTGGATGATACACTACTCCACGACATACTCACAGTCAAGGAAGCCAAAGCCTACAAACGCATCCTAGAATATTTTGGGGAAGCCTCGGGCGCTGAGATCAACCACTTCAAGTCAATGATCTTTTTCTTTAATACCAATCCAGTTGTCCAAAGGAATTTGACCAACATTTTATGTTTTGAACGGAGAACACTTCCAACCAAGTATTTGGGGATTCCTTTGACAGACAAAGTTTATAAGTTGTCAACTTGGGAAGGAGTAATAAACAGGCTACAGGAGCAGGTAAAAATCTGGACGTATAGGTCCCTCAACCTATCTAGAAAACTAATCCTAACGAGGATTGTTTTACAAGCCATCCCCACCTTTATGATGTAAGTCTTCCCCACTCCATAGGGGATCCTATAGAAAATCAGAGCCATCCAGAGGTACTTCCTATGGAGAGGTGCTGAAACAAAGAAAAAATGGGCCTTGGTGGCCTAGGAGAAAGTCTGTAGGCCAAAAAGCAATGGGGGCTTGGGGCTACAAGATCCACAAATGACCAACAATGCATATGGGGTGAAACTTTGGTGGTGATGGGTCAAAGAAAATGCAACACCTTGGGTAAACCTATGGAAGGAAAAGTACGCATCGAACACTTGCGACCAGGACAGAATCCACTTTGGATGAACCAAGGAAGGCTCAACCATTTGGAACCTAGCCTGCCGCAACAAATCATGGATTCAGACACACAATTTTTGGGAAATCGGGAATGGCAGAACAACCCGATTATGGGAGAACACTTGGCAGCAGGACCCAAAGATGGAAAATCCAGAAAGAGAGATACTCCAAAAGGACCTCATCACACAAGGAAAAATCAACGTCTACCAATACTGGCAGCAGGGAATAGACTGCAACAAATGGAGAATTTGGGACAATATTAATACTCAAAACAATGAGATACCCATAACAACAATAGAAGAGGTGGAGGAGGAACTGGGCAGATGAAAAATAACAGTCATGGAAGGAGAGGAACAGTTGAGCTGGGGAAAAAAAGATGGAGGGGAATTCAACCTAAAAGAAGTCCAGCACTATATGCCGAACCCAGAACAAGATGATCTGGCGCAACACTGGGATAAGCTCTGGAATAGCCTTCCAATGGCCAAAGATTAAGACTTTCCAGTGGCTAATATTACACAACCGCATCCAAACTTGGGATAACCTAAGGAAAAGAAGCTTCACCCATCCATCAAGATGTCTTCTTTTTCAAACTCATGAAGAAACAACCAACCATCTCCTTGACGAATGTGCCTACATTGCGAAACTGTGGGAATGGGCAGAAAGTATCTTGCGCTAGCCCGACAAGATCTGTGGTAACATTGTTGCAACAATCAAGCTCTGCAGAGAAAACTACAGTGACCAAGAAGAGGTGAACCTCTGCTGGACCCTCACCCCAAGAATGATCATATGGTCGATATGGAAGGAAAGGAACCGGTGCATTTTCAAAAACCAGAGCTGTCCAGAAGGGAAGATCAAGGAAACAATAACATCCATGATACATGAGATGGCGATGAGCCACAACTTCCAGGAGGGTAGAGCACAACCCACGGATCAGGACTCCTGAGTCCTAGAGGTTTTCCAACTAGCAGGTGGGTGCAACCCCAATCCAAATAGATAGCAACCGCAACTCCAAGTAGGTGAGCGCAACTGGAAACCGCCACCTTTAGGCTCCCTCAAGTTGAATTTTGACAGGGCGGTGAAAGGAAACCCAAGAAGAACAGGTTTGGGAGGGGTAATCAGGGATAGTAAAGGGAACATCATACGACTGTACGTCGGAAGCCTGGGAAACTCAACCAATAACATCATACAATTTAGAGCCCTGGAGATAGGCTTGGAGATTCTTAGCCGAGAGGGGATGACGAACACCATAGTGGAAGGAGACTCCCTGCTAGTCATCAACACAGTGAGAAAACTCCAAAACAGTACCAGAATAGGTAAAATCTAGAGGCACTGGCGATTGGCCTACCTACTGAAAAAAATCAAGGAGTACTTGTGGACATGGATCACTGTGGAGTTACGCTGGGTGAGGAGGTTATAAAATGGACTAGCAGACAGAATAGCAAACGAGGGGGTCCAGAACGAAGGTCCAGAACTGGACACAATCTGGCACAACATCCCGACACAATCTGGCACAACATCCCGCAAGGTCAATTCCGGGCAGACTGTACCCAACTTACGGCAAAAGACTGGGACAACAGGAGTAGTATGGAATATTATGGCAAGAATGGAGGCGCAGCAGACACTGAAGGACACGTAGGTCCCAGACAGGAGATGATGGCCCACCAATCAAATAAGGTTATAAATGCAGATGCAGATAACACATCAGGCGAAGGTACGGCACCATGGTCCCATCAATAAAAAGAAGTACAGAAGTTACCCATTAGAAAGAAGAAGATATAACTTGCAGGAGGCAAAGGATGAAGGATGAGAAGTTACACTAGGGCCAAGTAGGAGCACACCTCACCTAAGAACAAAGATGGGACAGGGAAACGGATGGCGTACAACAAGCAGGGCAAAGCATTGGCACAAGGATAATGGCAAGATCATCAAGTGCACATGCTCTGGAATAGAGAATACTAATGGGCAGGACCACCTTGAAGAGCAGTCCATGATTGCAAGGATGGGACTATAGCCGAGTTGGCTCCATAAAGGAAGGGACACCAAAATTTACCACGGAACGAGGCATCACAATTACAGGGTCCACCTTACTTACCAGAAGGGTGTGAAACGTAACTGGGAAAGAACCCAACATAAGAACCACCACCTACAAGTGAATATGGTACGCATGAAGAAAACCAGCAGGAAAAGAGGCCCCCAGGGGAAGGAACCTCCATAGAGTGCCCGACAGAAGACAAGAATCGAACAAGCGGCCAAGGAAGCAAAGAGCACCTTCCACACAAAGATAGACACCAAGGGGAAGAATATCATTAAAAGATGGGAGGGAAAAATCAACAACGCCTGCAAGGGAAAATCTTGGTCAACACTAACCTAGGAAGCAGGGGGTATATGGGACCATGGAGCCACACAACCGAGGTTAACCCTCTACCACAGGATGGTGGAGGAAGCTTGGAGAACCAAAATTTTGATAGGGAATATGTGTGTGGACCGGGGGGAGACCAACAGGACGAAAACCATAGAGAAGAAGAAAGAGCACATAGGAATTCTCAATCGCCTCAGTAACCTGGAGGCGAGGGTAAAAAGGTTGGTGGAGGAACAGAAAAGACAACAGGAGAAACTGGAGCAGATGGCAGGGCAACTTCATCTCTATCTACGCTACATACACCATATAGATATCACTCCAGCCGACAGAAATGGAACCCTAGCATGCATCAGAACGCTACATCTAGTGGAACAGAGGGAGGAGGACACAGCACAGCAGGAAGGGGATGAAGAGAACCCCATCAACGTAGACTATCCCAGATCATGTCTCTCAGAGTAGGATCTAACCCCACTATGTTTAGGATTTTTGTTTTATTTTGATGAAGTATTAAGACTAGATTATGGTAGCCTGGGTCGGTTTCCCATGGTGGCAACCCAGGCACTTCTTGTTTATTTTCAGATACTGCATTATAGGGACCCCGAATCTGGTTTCCATTCAAGCAGATCCTGGGAGTCCAAGCATTAGTTTTGTACTATAACATTATAATGCAATATAGATTCACACTCATTTACAAACAAACAAAAAAAGTAAAGAGAAACACATAACTCAGGGTCGATAGAATATGGAATCTTTGTTTTGTATTCTAATTAATCACTACAAATGAAGAAAACTTCTCTAGTACAATCGGCTGCAAAAAATCCTTTTCTCAGTCTTATGAAATTATATTTATACAAAGTCACAAATTCTTGACGGTTGGTGATTTCCTAACTCCTAGGGGATAACGGTTACAAAAATGCAAACTTGAACCGTTTACATGGTTATCTTTTATTTCTCTATCATCTTGATAATATGAGCCTACAATATGATACTTCATTGCTTCTCTGAAGTATCTCCTTCTTTTGGTCCGAGACATTCAATACAATTTTCTAGAAAATGCACTAAAAATCTAGGAGGCTCTAGTATATCCTTTGCCTTGCACAGATAAAGTTACCTCTGAATTTTCGGAAATTAGTCTTCAATCCCTTTGTCAGCAAACTTAACTGATTGCAATTTTAAATTTGGCTTCACCAACCACCTGTCTATTTGGGTAACATCAATCTCTTTTAGTTGTGAAATTTCAATCTGAATTTCATTCAAGTTCCCTTTGAGTTTCAGTTGATGTCTTACAATATTGATCTGTCCTAGTAGCCCAGGACATTTATCTTTTCCAATGCCTAATGATCCTTTGTCTAGCAAATCGAAGGTCTCTTCGCAATCATCCTTGACTTCCTTGGCCATTTTCTTTCTTTCGGCTATGTTGGCCTCCCATACTTTAAACATGATATCACCCCTGATCTACTCTGTGACAGATAGCCTTGGAGTTTCAGATACCTCTTCTTTTGTCGAAAGTACAACTTCCTTTTGAAAAGTAGCCCGGGTTTCTTTAGCCTATTTTTCTTTGAAAATAATGTTATCGAAAGATTGACTTACTTCTCGGAAATAGTTATGAACAACCTCTACTTTAGAAATCAATCTTTGTTGCGCTGCTTCTATCTTCATATGCACCTCTAGTGCCTGGGCTCAAAAAAATTTTAAATCTATCAGCTGATTTTGAATAGAATTCAACTTATCCTACAACTGCCTCGCTAATTCTTCCTACTGGATGACCTGCCCTTGATTGGCTTGTATCTTCTTATACATCTCATCCAAGCTAGACCTGAGGAGTTGGATTTCTTGTTTTTCAACGGCTCTAGCTTGTTCCATCCCTTTTTTTATCTCCTCTCTAATACTACTCACTGAGTTCTGTATTTGACTCTGCAACTGGGCTATCATATGATTCTTCTGCTTCAGCCTAGTTTTCAGATTGACAACTGGAAATAAGTTAGTCATTTCCAAATCTCCCATAGAGCCTACTACCTCTGTGGAGAAATCTTCCTCTTCTAGGTTGTGTCCATCTACAAGCACTCTATGTTTATTTACCATTGTGCCTTCTTTCAAATGCATTTCCTGTTTCACTACAGCTTTCCTCTTCTTACTGAAAAAGTAGTCAGAGGAAGGTATCTCTTCTCTAGATATTGGAGTAAGGTCACTTACATATATAATTTCCAGATGGGGAGTCCCAAAAGTTGACTGTAAAGGAGTCAATGATGCAATAGGGCTGCCCAACTCTATGATTTGTGTTCCTTATGTTGTTTTGGGACTATCGCCAGGGATAGTTGACGATGAAGGAGGAATCGTTTGATCTGATTTTAAAGGAGTCTCGGATTTGGAATTTGTTTCAGACACTGGATGCTCTGTCCGCGGGGTTTCTGATCTTTGTGAAGACCCTTTAGGATTATTTGAGTTCTCCTCTGTAGTCCCTTTATATTGATATTCTGATTTGAAACATGGAGGTATCTCATCTTGTTCCAAAGGAGAGGTTATTGATTCCCCTTATAGTATTTTTGGCATCCCACTTCGTCTGTTCTTCTGGAAAGCAAGAAATCTGGTCTGCATTTCAAGGGGTAACGCCTGGACTCTCTCTAATATCTCCTCATATGCTCTGGATCCTTTGAATATGTCGTCACGGGGAGAGTCTTCATGCTCAAACATTTTCATGTTGCAATGAGCTAGATGATTTCCCACAATTTGGTATGGATCATTCTTTATAAGTTCAAGATCTACCAACTTAATGTCTTCTAATGCTACGGCTTCCACTTTAAAATGGCCAAGATTAATCAATGAGAACTTCCCAATCTGTATAGGAAAAACTGGCCAAAATTTCTTCTGAGTTGCTTTTAACTCTGTACCAATGCCTCATGT
>SNQJ01S0243072.1:0-13357 GCA_010110895.2 Picea sitchensis
ATGCAAGAAGAAATTCCCTAAATATCCTTTATAACACATGAAGGACATTAAAGGTTTTTGGTGATGTTATATGGCTATACTAATGTAACTTTAACACTTCAAATATTAATCAATTATATTTTCAATCCCATACTCATAAAAAAAAAATTAGTATTTTTTAACGATATACTAATATACAAAAAATCATGGGATGAACATGTACAACATGTTCACATGGTGTTTGTTGGCGTAGGACATTTTAGGGAACACCATATGAAGTATTGAATTCAGTTAGAAAAGGGATTAGAAAAGGAGTGTGCACCAAAAAATAAGGAAAATCAACGCGTCGTAGAACAAGGAAAATAAACGTGAGGAAGAAGAAGACTCAAAGGAAGGAAGGAGGAAGCAAATCAACTGCACACATAGGAAGTTAGAATGTGGACACACCTAATCCACTTAGGGTTAGGGTTTTTGTCATTGATGTAATGGGGTTTAACCCACTTTTTTTATTATAAATAAGTATTGTAATATCTGAGGAGAGGACATGATATGATATCATCTCATGTGAAGAAGAGTTATTTCTTGAGCTATATAGTTGCAAAACTAGTTTTGGAGATGAGTACATTTTTGAGAGATATGCATTGTAAATGAGGGTCAAGTCGCAAGTTGTGGAGCTTGGTGTGACACTGGTCTACCTCACACATATATATGTGTGTGCATTTCATATACACCTCTGATGTAATGTGCACAACACAATGAATTGATGAAGATGAATAAAGAAGAAAATAATTCTAGATATTTGTGGACGTAGCCCAAGCGTGAACCACAAAAATTGTGTCACTGTGTGGAATGTTTTATGTCTTGCAATGGTTTATGATAAATGAATAAACATGTTAGTAGTAAAATGTAAGTGTGCACTAGAATAGTTATGATATTTACTATAAAATGAAGTTTAGTGAATGAATATGGTTACAATATGGTAGATCTGGGTTTAGTGATATGGTATAATGATAAATTTGATGTATGTTGAAGTAAAAAGGCATACCTAACATCCCCAAAGAAACATCCCTTCCAAGGCTGCAGACATCTGGGTCCTGCAGCCATCTCAGGTGAGACTTCATTGTGCACTTTGTGCACAGTGTTTCCTTCTTCTCTCCAGAAGGGTCGATGGTTTGCAGGGTTTTTTTGGAAACCTAAATTAGAACCCAGATCATCCTAAACATTCCAACAAATGGTTCCATTTTTGGTTGAAACTCACAAGAATAGATTGGAAGGGACTTGATGAGAGTGAAGAGAATGCAGTAGTATAAAGGGATGTTTAGGCCATGGAACCCTACTAAACATGATATTGAACGATGGCTGGAAACAAAAGATCTTGATTTTGTGTAGAAAGAGAATAAAATTTCCAGGTATACACCACGCTAGTACTTGGAAAGGTATGTATTCATTGATATTCGTGAGGAATGTTTTTGTTATTTTATGAATTAGTTGTAGGAGTGGATATTGATATTGAAGGACAATAACCCTACTAACCAAATAAGACCAATAGAGTAGACTACTAATAATATTGCGATCCTAGAAAGAGTCAATAATAAATTCACACGTGTAGTGGATTTCTGGCTAGGCAATATTATTGAAGGATTTATTGTTGAGTTTGTAGTCAATACTGCAAAGGAATACACTACTGCAGAGCATAATTTTTTGAAGGGACCTAGAGGAAGGTATATTAGATCACTTTATACATTGATCAATATCCTATTACATGATAATGACGTGATGACAATGGATTCTAAATCACTCTACGTGCATGGGGGAACTGGGGGAAGCACTAAGGACGATCTGAGATATGGAGAGGGATTTGGAGAGAGGCTAAAATATGGAAGAAATGGACCCAATTATGATGGATGAAGATTAGATCAAGGAAATAATGGATAAAGCAGGAAAAACATGCAACAAAAGACCCTACAAGTATAAGATCAATAATAAGAAGAGGGTAGTATCCGATAAAGAGGCATTGGATAGTGATGAAGAAGAGGTAGATGATCTCCATGCTACGGGGAATATTGAGGATATCCTGCGTGCCACATATGAGAGAAAAACCAGAGGTCAAGGGTCCGACCCAGAAGAAGGCTCTCAATTCCATATGAAAATTAGTGTGGAACCCATAACGCCATGTGTGACTAAGACATCTAAAAAAGAAGAAACATTTAGACAACCAACAATTAGCGGAAGAAGGATTTTAGCAGGTTGAGGGACCAGTGGAAGTACAAATTCAGTTAGCAGTAGTCAGTTATCGACACTACATGGAGGTGGTAGTACAACAAAATTTATAATGGCAGGAGTAGATCCAACTATCCAGTTACCATAGTTTCATCGATAAGGGTCGGAGGACCCAGAGAAGCATTTGTTTATTTGTGAGAAAATTTGGGTAGCTAAATAGATCACATATGAATATACAAGAGTGGTGCAACTTGCAATCACATTTACAGAATGCACACTAGATTGGTATATGGGCCTCGTAGTAAACAATCCACAAGGTGCACCTACAACCGTCACATATGTTAAGAAGGCGCTAATCAATGAATTCCAGTGACCAAGTTCAAAGGATCAGTTTATGAATGAAATTATAGAAATCAAATAGAATTCAGGAGAGTCAGTTTGGTAGATTGATCAAAAGATCAAGCGATTGAAAGGTAAGTTGAAGTACCCTATCACATATATGCAACATAGGAATCTATTTGTTAATTCATTATTTCCACATCTGAAGTATCCATTGAGGCAACAAAAGTTCCTGACTCGGGCTGAGGATTTGCAAGCAGCCTTGCAATTGGAGGAAAATGAGTAAAAACATATAGATCTAGCTATAAAAGATCTAAAAAATATGAAATTCCAGTTGAATCAGAATAAAGACAAGGAAAAGAGGGAAGTTGTTTGGTGTACCTTATGAAGAATAGAAGGACATCATAATAATGAGTGCCTAATATTTGTACAGTACTTGGGAGAAGGAATCACAAATCCCTTACCCATAGGAGGACCATGGTTTGAAATATGTAGAACATGTGGAAATGATCCATATCATGGTCCCATGATGGAAACGTATTAAATCGTGCCTAAGAGTACATTCTATAACTTATGCAAGTTTGTAGGAAATGAGGACAAGGATTGTCGAACATTGGAAATGATGAAGGAAAGGACCTCAGATGATTATAGGATGCACACTAAACCAATGAAAGCTCCATCTACACAACATTATAATAATACACAATAGTTTACAGTGCCATTGCAATATAATAATGCAGAGCCACGGTATAATTTGGTACCATAGTAAAATACACAACACAAAGATAATCAAGATAACAAAGGAGGATTCATAGGAGGAGGTTGTGGAGGAAGAGGATTTGGAGGAGGTAGAGGACTAGTAACCTGTCACAATTTTCATAAACCTAGAAATTATGCAAGGGGTTGTCCACATCCACCAACAACATGTATGTATTTTCATGTAGTAGATCATAATACAAAATATTGTCCAACACATTTGATAAAGATAGAGGAAAAGAGGAATAAAAACAACCAGAATGTTCAATGGATTTCCTTAGAAAATATAGAAGATGATGGAACAAATATCCATATAGTGAATCAAGGAGGAACCATGACAAGAGCATATGAAACAAAGAGGGATCAGGACCAACACTAGTGGGTCAGAAGCAATACAACACCTGGAAAAAAAAATTGATGCGCGAAAGGAGAAAGAAATATTCAAGGAGGCCAGACAAGAAATTTTGAAGGAGAATATTACTTCTACTTCAAGAACAAGGCCATGAGATAATGTACCAGTATATGACATGCCTCCATTATTTGATTAGACCAGTAGAGATCATTCTTCATAACAAGTAAGTAATCTAAGAAATTTTTTTGGCTCTTACTTGAAGTTATTGAATGATAAAAGATCTCCACAAGTGTTACAAAGTCTGTTAGAAAAGTGAAATTATGGAGAAAAGATAAAACTATAATAGAAGAAAGTCAATCAAGTTCGTAAGAAGACAAGGAAAAATAGGGAGTTCATATTGAATGCAAATATTGGATACTTTAACATGGGGGACATCATATTGGACTTGGGTTCTTAGGTAAATCTTCTCCCTAAGAAGACATGGGAAACTATGGGGCAACCTACATTGGGATATTCACCTATTTAGTTGAAACTAGAAAATCAGTATAAAGTGGTACCAATTGGTGGATTGAAGGGAATACTAATGGATTTATATGGTGTGTGCACTATGGAAGACTTTGAATTTATTGATATAGTATATAATACTAAACCTTATCCAACATTGTTGGGATTGGATTGGGAATTTGACAATCAGACTATCATCAACTTGAAGACTAGGAAAATAATTTTTGAATCATGAGAATACAGATTTATAGAACCATTATATCCTTCATAAGGTGGAAGATATGTGGAACCAACATCAGACAACTTTATCCCATAAGAGATAAAATAGTTTTATAGAACTACCATGAGCCAGGAATATTACATTAACCCGACAACAGATTAAATTCTTAGCTAGAGAAGCATTAGTTCTTATGATTTATACTCTGAAATAGATTGGAGAATTGGAAACAATTATTAAATGATATATCTACTATAATATGTTCAATAATGACACACACATTGAGATGGATTGGCTCAGAGGTAAGAGAACCTCCAAATTTTTATGGTCCAAATGATTTGGAATATTTTTTAAGAAATTTTGAATTAGATTTTCTGGAAAATAAAAGGTTATTAGATTTATATCTTGCATTAAAAGTGACACCTACACATTGGTGGGGTACTCACAAGGAGAAGATAAATAATTGGTACCAATGCAAGATATTACTACGCATTAGATTTGGCGCAGAACAAGAGAATAAATATATGGAGAAGAATGATGGAATTGGACAAACCAAAGAACATATAGAAATATGTATAAATCAATGGAGATTGGTACCACTAGAATAATGGCCACATCACTTCATTCATACATTAGAAGGCATCCCAAGGAATTGTTAAACAAAATTGGAACTGTGCAAAAAAACTGCAAATTGGGACGAGTTGCAACATAATTTTATGATTACATTTTCATTTGAAGATGAGAATCCAATGATAGAGACAACACTGAAGATGATAAAAGAGAATATTTTTGAAGAACCTGAAGTTGAAATTGTACCATCATATTAGAATCAAAATAGAAAAACAGTCAGAAAATTGTTACATTGTTACCACGTCGCAGAAGATGACTCAAAAGAAGAAAACACGTGTGATAGTCATATAACATAACTTTAAGGGGAAAGAGAAGTTTAAGTTCCAAAGTTACAGTCAGAAGAATTTGCTGCACCACTGAATATAAAAATAGGTAAATATTGGAACAGAAGAGAGCCCAAAAATTGCAAGTATTGGTGACTATTGGGATAACCAGACAGTGGAAAGAATAACAAAATTGTTGTGTGATTATAATGATTTATCTCCAACGAAATTTTTAGAGATGAAAGGGGTAGAATTATAACTTGGAGAAATGAAAACTCATTTGAGACCAGATGCCAGACCAATAAAACAAAGACCTTATAGGCTGAATCTAGTATACAAACAAAAAGTTAAGGAAAAGATTGTTAAGATCTTAGAGGTTGGTGCAATAGAATTTGCTGAATAATATAAGTGGATTAGCCCTATTTTAGTGAATCAGGAGAATAATTAAGGGGGAAGAAGGATCTTTGTAGACTTGAGGAATTTGAATGATTCTTGTCTGCATGATCCCTTCCCTACTCCATTTACAAACGAGTGTTGGAAAATGTAGGAGGACAAGAAGCATATTCATTTATTGATAAATTTTCAGGGTATCACCATATCATAATAGCACCAAAGGATTGACATAAGGCTACATTTGTCATAGAATGGGGTTCATATCAATACAAAATGATTCTTTTTGGATTGAAGAATGCCCCTGCTATTTTTTCAAGATTAGTGGTAGCTGCATTTAAATATTTTATACATAAAATTTTGGAAGGTTATTTGGATGATTAGACAATATTTAGTTTATTGAAAGATCATGTTGAAGTGTTAAGATTGATTCTAGACAGGTGTAGACAGTTTCAAATCTCATTTAACCTTAAGAAATACATATTCAGTGCACCATTTGGAATTTTTCTATGGCATGTGGTGTGTAAACAAGGTCTATTGGTTGATCCCGTGAAGATTGTTGCCATTGTTAATTTACCACCATATAAGTCAGTGTGTCAGTTAAAATCTACACTTGGTCATACAGGATACTATAGGAATTTCATAAGGGGATATACACTTATTACTGCGTCCATGGAGAAATTGTTAAAAAAGTATATCAAATTTCAGTGGAATGAGGAGTGGCAACAGATTTTGGACATCTTGAAGGAGACAATGGTAGCAATGCCAATTTTAGAATTTTGAGATTGGTCAAAGTAATTTCATGTTCATGTGGATCCATATTCAATATCACTTGGAACAATATTAACACATCCAGGAGAAGGTGATATAGATCACCCAATAGCATTTGCAAGAAGGAAAGTCTCATATTCAAAAAATAGCTACAATACAATAGAGAGAGAAGGTTTGGCTATGGTGTATGCATTGCAGAAGTTCAAAAACTATTTGTTAGACCAACATTTTAAAATGTTCACAGATCACTCTGCTCTTAAATACATGGTCAACAAGCCGGTGTTGAGGGGAAGAATATCTAGATGGTTGTTGTTATTTCAAGAATTTGACTTTGAAGTAGTTGTGAAACCTGGAAGATTGAATGCAGGGCCAGATCATATTTCCAAGATAAACAATGGGGAGGAACCAAGTAGTTTGGAGGAAAATTTTCTTGATGCACAACTATTTTAAGTGTAGATTGCTAATGGATATTTTGTTGATATTATTGAATTTTTGAGTATAGGAATTTCCCCAAAGGAATACAATACCGCACAAAAGAAGAATTTGGTGGTTAGAGCTGCAGATTACCAACTAATTACAGGACATTTGTATAAACTAGGAGAAGATAACATTCTAAGAAGATGTGTCATGGAGCATGAACGTCCTATCATTTTGGCAAAAACACATGAAGGAATAACTGGAGGAAATTATGCAAGGAAAGTTACTGTGCAAAAGATACTACGTAGGACTATGGACAGAAAGTAGCTAGAAAAAGGAAAAAGGTATTGGATAGAAAAGTACAGTGCGCCAGAGCATTTATGATGGGACTTATAAAAGAGGAAACTATGCATGAGAAGACTCATTGTGACATTGAGAAAACGATAACTAAGGAGAAAAAACTCGATGTGATAAATTGATTTCGAGGTGATTTAGAGACAATTCAAACCAACCTAGTCTATATTTAAATGGCACCATTGAAGGTCATAGCTCCTAGCTGAACTGCAAGGAAAACACAAAACACCATAAGGTATCCACAAGAGAAAGCAGCGGAAGAAAAAAACCCTATTCAACTGGAGGGAGTGGTGGATGTGGATGTCATTCCTTCACCAGTGATCTAACAAGTTAGTCCAACGATTATGGAGGAAAAATAAGAACAGGTTCCAGTGACAGAAGAGATGGAGGTCGATACACATGAAACCCTAGCACAGAGGAGAACCCCATGCAACAAATCGGATTAGGAGAACCACAATAGATGACTAAGGAATATGATGAGTGCACAGAGTCATATGAACCCAGAGGATAGGCCAAAGTAGTGAAACAACTTGTCACAGAGCCAACAGATCAGACGAAAGAACAGGTTCAGGTGGAAGATGTTACACAACAACAAGATTCAGACGCAGAAGAAGAAGATGATGTGCACCAAGAAGAGGGTCCATCGATAACGATAGGAAATAGAATGGGAAAACAAACAATATGAATATCATCACACAAATAGAAATAAGCAACACTGAAACTACCACAAATACCCGAAGGAGTCACGATTCTCCTTGGCATATTAGGATGTGTGGATAAATTGAGGTATTCATACCACAATGTAACAAATAGG
The DNA here is from genome assembly GCA_010110895.2 of Picea sitchensis. NCBI lineage: Eukaryota > Viridiplantae > Streptophyta > Pinopsida > Pinales > Pinaceae > Picea > Picea sitchensis. The sequence goes on from SNQJ01S0243072.1 coordinate 8,007, forward strand.
GACAAGTTCCCTAAGTTTGTGCCACAAGTCTATATGGAGAGAAAAGGAGTAGGTCTACCAGGATTTCCAATTTTAGAGCCAAAGCAGTGGATAGCAGGGTTTTATAACATATGTATCCTGAACTAATTAGAAATCCCTCATTTTGGGTGGGGTAAATATGTAAACAACTACATCAAACAATTACTAACAATGGTGCATGGGGGTATTCTATGGATAGATATACCAATCTTAATAGACGTAGATTTAATATCATAAATCATGGTTTTTCCAACTAATGGAGAAAAGACAAAACAATATTTAGATGAAATGACAAAAGAGAAATCCCTCACAGAGGAGATGAAGAAGACATATGGAACTGAGAGAGGTTCATGGGGTATAATAATTAACATAATCAGTGAACTTGTGATGTTATTGGTGACCACAAGGAAGAAGCACTTGCAGGAGTTATAGTAGCAACCGCGCAGTTCACAAAGGGGACTTTACTCAATTGGAGCACATATTTACTAAAATTATTTTTGGATGACTGGAAGGATGCAGTGAATATTGGAACAGAGTTCCATTATGAATGGTTGATAATATTGATAGCTTTGGTGGGTTGGAGAGAACCCAAACACAACGGCTTTTAAACAAGGCTAGGAAAATGGCATGCAACAAAGTATACGACCTTATGGCACACCTAAGATGCAAATAAAAGGAAGGAGAATGATAAAATATTTTCCATGTATTACAACGAGATGCAGGAAAATATAGCCAATACATGGAGGATACCACCAAAAGTGGTGGAAGAGCACCAAAGAATAGCTAATTTTAAGGCTTCTAGACACAATATGTGGATTTTGGACAAAACTGATACCAAGAAGGAATGGTTACAATTAAGATACTATGTGACAAAATAAGAGGTACAATGGGTCATGAAAGACTGGCTTGAAGAATGGAGGGCACCAATAAGTTCTAATAAGGGATCAAAATGAAAACAACAAGTAGAAGATGACACTTCATAGAAGTCGAATAGTCCAACAACAAATACAAGAAAGGCAACAGAGCATGCAAAGGAAATAGTGGGGAGTGCAAAAGTTAGAAAACCAAGGAAGAGTAAACTTATTCCCAAACCTTCAATGTAGGAGAAGTACCACGCATAAGTACAAAATAGAGGAGTAAATAACGATAGTAATTTTCCTGCGTAGGAGGAACTAGGAGGAGGAGACATACCAGACATGGACATCCTAGGAAAATCAGTGCAGACAAATACACTTCCCATGAAGAGGAAACTATTGTAGTTAGGAGGTAATAAAAAGAAGATGAAGTGATGCAGGAGCATCTCAAGCGAGCCAGCGTGGAAGAAAAAGACAGTTGGACAAGCGCCCAACACAAATTTTGAAATATCTTGAACCATTAATGAAACATCAAGTGGAGGCGCACTTGTATAATGTAATCGGACATTGAGCGATCCGCTCTTGTCCTTTGTAGAATAGAAGGCATTTATGGTAGCTAATGCAAGTAGGTAGAATTGAATGTGTAGATTTGACAGTTTTAGAGAGCAAGAAGGAAACGGGATATAGACACCCTCATTGTGTATTGTAGCATTAGCATTATTATGAGCATAGAAGAGAAGCAGAGAGTTGTGTAGCAGACTCCATGTACAAAAGTTCTGAATTAATACAAGAAAGTTGTGATTCAGGCTCATGGTGTCCATATATTCTGTGTATGCATCTTTGAATGTTATGCTCATGATTTTTTTTACTCTTTCTTTCATGCAATTGATTTTATGCTATGTATGAATGATTTCTTGTTGAATGTTTGAAATCTGAGAGGAAAGGGTAATGAAATGAGTTTCAATTGTTTCTCTATCTAAGCAAGAGTTCCTGCAAGGAGTGCATTTGAATTTTCCGCAAGGAGTGCGTTGACAAAAGGTTCAGAGGTTCGTCTCTGAAAGCTCAGGAGAGATAGTGTGTGTTCTCATATTCACAGAAGTGCAGTTTGGTACAGGAGCCATGCAAGGAGTGCGCAGGCTGAGGAAAGTCTGAGAGTTTTGAACCTGAGCAAAGTATTGAGAGACTACTGCTACAGGTCTGCACAGGTTTGAAGGATTTCAAGCACTTGGAAGTGTTTGAAAGTCTGCCCCAAGGAGTGCGTGCAAGGGTTTTCCTAAAAGACATAGAGCCGTGAAAAGCTCAGAGGAATTAGACCTTTGAAGGAGTCGAAGGAAAGTAAGAGGCCAAGTACCTTGAAAGTTTGTAGGAAGGCGTAGTGACGAGGGACCGCAGGAGGATGAGTTCCATGGATAGAAACACCTTGGTTAGTTGTGCATAGATTCTTAGAGGAAGAGAATGGACAGTCATAATTCTCTGAAGAGAATTCACGAAGTCCCATGAGCCGTCAGATCTCACGGAGGAATAGAGAAGATACGACGAGTGTTCCCGAAAGGTTCTAAGCTCAGGAGGAGTAGGACCGTAGATCCAAGCCACAAGGGCCATTGGATTTACATGTGGATTCTATATCGGGATTTCGTGAGTTGAATTTCCATAAACTTTCCAACGGGAATCGCGAAATCACGAAACGCGAAGTCCCAAAAGCTAAAAGGATTTGTGTGGGCCACGGAGGAGTCAGTGAGTGGACAAGTGGTGCACTATTGATGCAGAGTCAACCTCCATTGACCATTTCGGAGTTTCAGGGAGTGAAGTTCCGAATTCTTTGCATTAGGATTCACAATATCGCGAAGTCCAAAGTCGCGATGGAGTAAAGGGGCGTTGAAAGGTCAACCTTGTGAGCACGTCAGAATTTCAGAAATCGGGTTTTGGGAATCGTGGGAACAAGTTGCTTGACACCGTGACCACCAAAATCATGATAAGGAAAAGCCCAAAAGAGAAGAGGACGGGTCAATGTTGACGGGTTTCGGGTTTCAAAGATTTGAAAGACAAGTGCATGACCAACGGATTCGCGAAAGGGCAAAGTCCGATCCCCCTAAGTATAAAAGAGATTTCTCAAAGTTAAGAGTGGGTGAAGATTTCCTAAAAGGGAAATAGAAGAGCTATTTCCGAGAGCTCTTTGGGCTAGTGTATAAGGAAAGATCCTGTGTGTGCGTGGACTTCCTGAACCGCGGGTTGAGGAAGGGCTGCGTCAGGTTTGGTATCAGAGCTCAGAAAGGTTCTTTGCTTTCTGTAGAAAGGGAAAGGATAATTCACCATGCCGCCAAGAAGAAGGGACAGACAAACACCCGATCCATGAGAGGAGAGGGAAATGCTGAGAAGAAGAGGTAGGTAGATGACTGATCCAACCATGGAGAAAGAAATGTGTGATATATGAGCTAGACTTGAAGACATGGAGATAGCACAAAGGCGTATAGTCAGTGCTGGGGATCTTAGTGATTCCGAAAGTGAAATTGAGGCTCAACGTGAAGAAGAATTTACAGCCGAAGATGCAGCAAACGAATGCTTGATTAGAGATATTGCACAAATGGGTGCAAGAGAGAAAATGGACATCCCAGTTTACGAGGGAAACTTGGATGCAGAGGAGCTTCTAGACTAGATTAGAGCTCTGGACACATACTTTGACTATGAAGATGTTGAAGAGGACAAGAAATTCAAGCATGTTGTCACAAGATTGAAGGGACATGCAACATTGTGGTGGGATGAACTACAAGCTGACAAACGCTGCAAGGGAAAGCAAAAGATCAAAAGCTGGGATAGAATGATCACGAAGATGAAGGAAAAATTCATCCCCAGAGATTATCAAATTACTCTGTTTAGGAGGATGTAGAACCTGAGACAAAAGCTTATGACAGTGAAAGAATATAATGAATAATTCTATAAACTGAACATTAGAGCAGGTCATCGGGAAAGCAATGATGAAAAAGTAGCCAGATATATGAATGGCCTGAGATACGACATCCAGGACAAGATGAGCATGGTAACCATCCAAACGGTGGAAGATGCTTATTAGATGGCTCTAAAAGATGAAGAGAAGCTGAGACGAAAGCAGGGTCAAAGAGGCCGAGGCAGAAGTCAATCCAGGGGAAAATCGGTTGTCCAAGATAAAAATCAGAAACCCAAGGAGGACTGGAAGAAACCTCAGACTCGAATTGAAAGAGGAGGAACCTCGTAGCGAGGGAAATATGCTGAACTGAGAGGACAACATACTGAGCAGAGAGGAGATTATGTTGATAACAATACTTTTCCTCGTACTAGAGGCGGAGGAAGAGGAAGAGGTGGAGTAATAACACGCTTCACATGTGGAAAGAATGGGCACAAGTCTTACAAGTGTCCAAATAAAAAGAAAGAGAGTGAAGAGACTCACATCGCTGAATCATAGAGGCGAGATGTTGAGGCAGAGGATGTTGAAGGTAGAAGATCACTGATGATGCGAAAAGTTCTTTTGACACCAGAGAAGGAGGTGGAGAATTCAGCCCAAAGAAACAGACTTTTCCAGACGGCTTGCAAGACCAAGGACAGGGTATGCAAGTTCATTGTGGATAGTGGTAGCACAGATAATCTCATTTCGACAAAGATGGTAGAAAAGTTGGAGCTGGAGACGATTGATCATCCAAGTCCATATAGAGTTTCATGGCTACAAAAAGGACATTAGGTAACGGTCACTAAACAATGCTTAGTTGAATTCAAGATAGGAGGGTATAATGATAAGGTACTCTGTGATGTTATTCCCATGGATTTTTTTCATCTATTGTTGGGTAGACCATGGCAATATGATAGGAATGTGATTCATGATGGGAGAATGAACACATACACCCTAGAGAAGAATGGGAGGACACACATGTTTCTTCCAATTAAAGATAAGGAGGTGAAAACAGAAGTAAGCAACACTGTACTTTTCATGAGTGGGAAGGAACTTCTTACAGAGGTTAAGAAGAAAGAGGATCCATAGTTCATAGTGGTCAGAAAACTGAGGATTGTTTTGACCAGCATAAGAGTGGATGATTTACCAGAAGAAGTTCAGGAACTGCTAGAAGAGTTCGCTGACATAGTAGTGGACGAATTACCTCATTCATTGCCACTGATAAGAAAGTGTGATTCATCACATTGATCTCATACCAAGAGCCAGTTTACCAAACAAAGCCATGTAGAGATTGATGCCGCAAGAGAATGAAGAGGTCAAAAGACAAGTCCAGGATTTGTTGGACAAAGGTTTGGTCAGGGAAAGCTTGAGTCTGTATGTTGTTCCAACAATACTTAGTCCGAAGAAAGATGGAGGCTGAAGGATGTGTACTGATTTGAGGGTGATCAACAAGATAACCATCAGGTACAGATTTCCATTGCCAAGGATGGATGATCTGATGGATTGCTTGAGTGGAGCAAAGTATTTTTCAAAGATTGATTTGAAAAGTGGTTATCATCAAA
>SNQJ01S0243073.1:0-13608 GCA_010110895.2 Picea sitchensis
CGATGGGTCGACTTCTCTTCTGGGGTGTTCTTCCACTGTTCAATCGTCTTTGTTTGTCTTCCAGAATCTTCTCTTCATCTAAGAAATGTTGTCTAGGAGGAAAAATACCTCCTGCAACTACCAAAACATCAACACTCCCTCTTAGCTAGGGAGGTATCTTTCCACAATATCTTCTTCTAGTAGTCCACTAACTACTCTGCAATCAACCAATAGCGCACAGCTACTACCATGCCATCGGTAGCTCAAATCATCCGCCACAGTCTCCACGACTAATCAACCATTAGCACATAGCTACTTCCAAGCAGTCTAGTAGTCTCCACGACTACATAACAATCAACTAGTAGCACACAACTACTACCATGCTATCCAATAGTACACAACTGTTGAAATAGTCCTCCAGACTGTGTTGTGATGTTTCTTCTTCTTTTCCTGCAGTCTTATTCGCACCCATCCACCTCGCATGGTATGGGCAAGACTGCCTCCATAGCCTCATTCACACCTAGCCACCTCACATGGCTAGTCAAGGCTATGCCATGGTCCAAGTCCATGGTCCAAGTCTTATTCACACCTAGCCACCTTGCATGGTGTAGGCAAGACTTGCCACAAGTCTTATTCACACCTAGCCACCTTTCATGACGTAGGCAAGACTTGTACCAGGTTGTAATATTTCTCCTCTGCACCTGGCCACCTCACATGGCATAGGCAAGACTATGACCATAGCCCCGTTCACACCTAGCCACCTCACATGGCATAGGCAAGGCTATGATGCAAGTCTTATTCACAGTTAGCCACCTCTCATGGCATAGGAAAGACTTGATACAAATCTTATTCACACCTAGCCACCTCACATGGCTAGGTGTGGACATTCTGCATCACGCCAAGCTTGTCTCTGATGTACTCATACTTCATAGACAGAGGCTTGGTGAGAATGTTTGTTATCTTCTCATCTGTGGATATGTACTGGAGCGCCACATCTCCTCTCTACACCATGTCTAGTGGTATTTGATCTCTATATGCTTTGACTTGTCATGAAAGACAAGATTCTTTGAAATCCTCACGCAACTTTGATTATCACAATGTATCAAAGTTGGCTCCAACTCTAGATCAAATAACACTGCAAGCAACTTCTGAAGCCACACTGCTTCACGGCTTGCAACACCAGTTGCAATATACTCTGCCTTTGTTGTACTGAGTGCCAATGATGTCTACTTCTTGCTCAACCATGAGATCATGCCTGATCCCAAACTGAAGCAACACCCTGATGTGATTTTCTAGTCCACTGCACTCCCTGCCCATTCAGAGTCTGTATAACCTTGCAACTTCACTTATCCATCTAAGACATATCTCAATCCATATCCAACTGTACCATGTAGGTACCTCAACACATGTTTTGTTGCTATCCAATGTACATGTCTAGGCTCAGCCATGTACTGACTCAAAGTGTTCATCGCAAAACATATGTTTGGTCTGGTGTTAACCAGGTACATCAAGGATCTGATCAACTGTCTGTACATCGTGGGATCCATCAAATATGATTATGAATCACTCAAGAGCTTCAGATTCGTCACCATGGGTGTGGCCATGGACTTATAGTCCATCATCCCAAATCTCTGCAGGATCTCAACAGTATATTTTCCTTGACTCGGGAAAATCTCATTTGGTCTTTGCCACACCTCCAATCCCAAGAAATAATGCATTAGACCTAGATCCTTCATTTCGATCTCTGAAGTGAACTCCCTCTTGCACCCAACTATGAGCTTCTCATCCCCTGTTAGGAACATGTCGTCCACATACAAGACCAAAATCAACGGGAAACCATCTTCAACCTTGTAGTAAAGGTTGGGATCTGCATCACTCTTGGTAAACCCCAAGCTCATCAGATAGTTGTCTATCCTGGTATACCATGCCCTGGCTGTCTGCTTTAGTCCATACAAATCCTTCTTCAGTTTGCACACATGGGACTCCTTCCCATGGATAACAAACCCTTGTGGTTTCTCTATGTACACATCTTCCTCAATTACACCATTCAAGAAAGAAATCTTGACATCCATTTGGTGTAATTTCCATCCCATCACGGAAGCAATCTCAATAATCAATCTGATGGAAGTGTACTTTGCTACTGGAGAAAATGTCTCATCGTAGTCTTCTCCCTCTTTCTGGGAGAACCCTCTAGCCACAAATCTCGCTTTGTACTTCTCTATGCTACTGTCTGCAGCATGTTTGATCTTGTAGATTCACTTGGAAGTTACTACCGACTTCCCTTCTGGTCTTGGAACCACTTCCCACACATCATTCTTCATGATGGATTGGTACTCCTCCATCATGGCGTCCTTCCATGCTTGCTTCTTAGAAGCTTCTTCAAAGGTGGAATGTTCTGAATCAATGATTTTACTCATCAATGCCACATAGCTGAAAAAATTGTGTGGTCTCTTTCTCTCTCTGAAAGAGCCCTTGGGAGTTGCATGTCCTTCAGCTATGTGGTAAAACTGCTATGTGGTAAAATTAGTCCAAACGCCTTAGGGACTAGTGCTCAATGAGCTTGACAAAGAAATGTGCAACTGCAGTTTTTCTAGATCTTCCCTTCCAGTTGTTAGATTGTTTTGAAGGTAACCAACTCTAATACCATGTTAAATTTTCTTAATTTTCAGAGAAGTAGAGTTACCAGTGTTCTTAGATCTTCTTTTATATTAACCGTTATATCAAGTACTGAAAATATAAGCAGCATAAGCAAGTACAAGAGACAAGAGTTTATCCTGGGAAAACCCCAAATGAGGTAAAAACCCAGCCAACCTTTCTTAGATAGATTCTGTCCAAAATAATCCAATCATGAACCAACTCTTAAGAGAAAATAGATAATGAAGAACCCTAGCACAAGGCTACTACACAAGATAAACCAGACAGTTGTAGCAACAACACCACAAAGTTGCAGTAGTAGCACTATACAAAAGTAGCACACCTCTTCCTAAGGGGAGCACACAAGAGAAAACCACCACCAAGAATAACCAACCAAGAATCTCCAAAGTGCAGTGCAATGTCTTCCTTCCTTGCCTCAGACTAGCGCCTTCTCCTTGAGTGAGTGATGAATGAGTGAGTGAGTGCAAATGAGCAAGACGTCTCCTTATTTATAGTCTTCCTATCACTTTAGCTGGGTCGTCTTCTTCTTTGGGAAATTCTATTTCGCCTTTATCATTTCTCTGTGGGTCGAATTCTCTTCTTGGAGGTTCCAACTTTACTTTATTCTTCTCCAGTGGGTCGATTTCTCTTCTGGGGTGTTTTTCCACTATTCAATGGTCTTTGTTTGTCTTCCAGAATCTTCTCTTCATCTAAGAAAGGTTGTCTAGGAGGAAAAATACCTTCCGCAGCTACCAAAACATCAACATGAATGACGACAGTAAAAAGGATGTGTGATTATTTGCTACAAGTGGTTGAAGCTATGAGACAGGAGGGAATCATAAAAGGTTTAACTCAGCATGGATTGTTGTCCAAGTGATTCGGGAATTCGGGAATTGCACTGATTTGGGAGTTTGTGAATTTGAAGAGTTTGAGAACTTGAGAATTTAGATAGTTGCACTGATTTGGGAGTTTGGGAATTTAAGGAGTTAAGGAATTTGAGAATTTAGAGAATTTGGGAATTCGAGAATACTACACTTTTGAGGGTGATGAGATAGCTTGATAAAGTAATTGCATGATTTTGTAACTGTGGATGAGTGAAGCTATTTAAGAATAATTTTTCATTTTATGTTTTTGTTGTAATTCTTGATATTGTAGCGTTAAGAGGGGGTGTTGGAGTATAMTGCTTCAGTGGTGTCTATAATCTAATATAAAGTCACATTCATMTAAGTGACTAATAAATTGAGAATTAGATATTATTAAATAAAGTAGTTAGGTTGTACCGGTAGCACAACTACCTAGCAAATGACATAAAGGGATCAACCCCATTAAATCAAATGACTTCATTGTATTAAAARCATATTTTRCGTGAGTTCATTTTTATCATGTCTCCAWTCGTTATTGTGTGTTTAAAGGTTTAACATGTTGTGTGAAATCGTTGAATAACCTGCATAGAGAATCTAGTTGCAAAAAGAAGCAACAATTTCAAGTTTGAGACCAAAAGGAATGAAGAGAGAAAGAATGAAAATCTATTCTACAATGAATGAATAAATAATTTACAAGAGATATACTCTATGTGATGAGCTAATGTACCATAGTTGAGATTCTAGAGTTTACTTAGGACATGCACTAATTGAAACACTAGTAATCTGCCACCTAGTCTTAGTTAATTGGCCATGCAGTCAACAATTAACTAGATATGTACAAGTGGAGTGAATTAGACTCATGCATGCACAATGAATGCATCCTCCTATCCTCATGCACATGTAGTGCACACTCCTGGTGATGATTCCAAGGTAGGCATGTAAGACTTGGTGATGATTCCAAGGTAGGCATGCAAGACTGGACTCCACTAGTGTAATTGAAGTATAACTGAAGCATGACTCAAGAAGAGGAGTGCCCTTGTCTAGGGGAAGAATATTCTCATCCAAGGGAGAATATCTTGGACCAAGCGAGACCAAGTGCTCCTTCATACATGGGCTATAGAACACAGGAAAAAAATATGTACTAGGTAAATGTGCATGTATACTCCAATATGTTGATGCCTCAAAATTCACCAATGTTTGGTTCTCCTCGAACAACTGTGTATCTTACTTGTTCAAGCCCCCAGAAGTTGAACATATAAAGGAAAACTTATGCACATTGGTTCTCCTCACATTTTTACCATATATCTTGTTCAAGCTCCCACCCATGGCTGCAAGGGTTCTTCTATACCCCCTTTAGATACACCCACATCTTGACAACCTCCTCCTTTACAAAGGAAATTATTGCGTTTATGTGGACATCGTTAAAAAAAATTCACCCTTGTTGCACCTATGTAACATTGGTTTCAACTCCTTTTGTTACCAAGATACCGATCATGCTTGTGAAAGGCACTTCACATGAATGGGAAACTTGAAGGATTGAAATGAGAAGGAAAGAAACTATTGACTTAAGAAACAAATATAGCAAACTAATGTAATAGATACTAAAGTGATAGAAATGAAAGCCGCCAAGTTGCACATAAAATTTAAAACTATTGTAGGTGTGGGAATACATCAAAATTCATGAGGGCATATCATGCATGCTAGATTTGCTAGCGTTTCCCAATATTTGGTGAACCCAACTATTGAGCCTCAAAGACCAGTGAACAAAATTGGTGTCATGTCACTTGCTATCCAATATCCATTACTATTATCTCCTAAAATTTGCTAGAGGACTTGATCATATTTGAACCTATGACCTATGGCCTCCTTGTCGGCAACATGCCTTGGCTGGATGGTTTAATCGATTGAGTTAACCCTTGGGGATTATTTACTTTTATAGTTATGTAAGTTGTTTTCTAACTTACATCTAGGACAATCGTTGGCAGGAGTTTCATCCGAGTCCTTCAGACTGCACTACCTAGGCCTCTTAGGCCTACTCTGGCATTTTACTTAGTGCATTTCCTCCAGATCTTTGATGGCCTCATTGTCCAACCAAGCTAGCTTCAATTTGTTAGACGAGCTTTGTTTTCCTCTTGGTCAACTTTGGGGGCTACTCACATTAGTGGAGAGTTGAGGTTAATCACCATCTCCCTAGGGGGAATGGATCTACAATATTTGTTCACTGCAAGAGGTGGAGATAGAGGAGCACTTCATCTTTGGGTGTTTGGTCTATTATGAGATTATAAGAAGGTTTCATTTTCTATATAGGGACTCGGGCATATCCTTATTGACCTTTTTTAGATACCCTAATCAACAATGCCTTGTTTTGTATAGTAGAAAGGTATTTACTCTCAAGTGATGTTCACTTCAGAGCCCTTCTTGCTACAACTACATAGATTACAATTTGTCTTTCTTTGATCTGCACATAAAGCATGCTTGAGTTTTCTATCCCAACCTTTCTTATTATTACCCATAGTTTTCTTAATTATAGTCATTAGGTTCTTGTTAAATGATTCAACCAAACCATTCGCTTGTGGGTAATAATTGGATGAATGGGATAGGATAATGTCATAATTGAAACAAATTTTTTCCAAATCTATTGAGTTGAATGCCTTGGCATTATTAGTAGCAATCTTCGTCGAGAATCCAAACCTAGTGATTATCTTATCCTCAAGAAATTCCATGACCACTTTGTTATTTTCTCTTTGTTACCTCTCATATGGCACGAGAGGTAAACTTCTGACTTTCATCACATGATAGGATTTTCAGTATGACATATTTGGAGCATTGGATGGACTTGGGGTACACACTTTCATGGAGTTTCTTCCATGCATGACAGTTTTGTCTTACACTCATGTTTTGGATTACACTCATATGTTTGGAGATGCTACTTTTATTTGGTGTTTTGGATGGGTCACTTCTCGTTTTTGGATTGTCATGTTTGATGGCTCATCTATTTGTTGTCTCTTCATACTTCATGCCTTTGCTTGATGGATCACTCTCCTGGTATATATTGGATTGTATGATAAGATGTGGAGCGCCCTAGTGATTACTTATGGATTGATGGTGGCATCACATACTTTTAGTGGATAAATGTGTATTGGAGTAGAGTGCTCCTCATGTATGGTTTTTTATGTTGACTTATCCCTTTCAATGGCTATCTTTTAGCATGGGTTGACGTGATTTGAGCCTTTGCATGTTAGTTTCCTTTCAATAGTTATCTTTTTGCATGAGTTGATAGGATTTGAGCCTTTGCATGTCAATACCCTTTCAATGGCTATCTTTTAGCATGAGTTGACAGGATTTGAGCCTTTGCATGTCAATACCCTTTCAATGGCTATCTTTTAGCATGAGTTGACATGATTTGAGCCTTTGCATGTCAATGCCTTCAGACATATGAGCTTTCCTAGCTTAATTAAGGCACATTCACTCTTCATTTGAAGAAAGTGCTACACATTTTATGATGATTTAACCCTCTAAGGGGGTAACATGTGGATTTTGTATGATGGTTCAATTGGGGAAATGCCCTAGCATTCATGGGATTTTTTTGCATTAATATAACATCCTAACTTCATTGCATATGATTTTAGGAGAGCGCTCCTCACTTTCACTTTTTCCTAGGTGGATCTATCCCTTTCAATTGCTAGTTTTGTGTGCTTTTGACTTGTTTGGAGCCCTTTGTACTTGGATTCCCTTGATTGGTTGGAGATTCGTGGCACATGGGTTGATTCTTAATGATGTGGACTACCATTGCTTGAGGACTTCTCCCTTGTTCTACTCTCGATGGCACATATGTTTAGGCATGGTCATAGGATTTTGCTTGCTTTATGGGGTTGTCCCCATGCTTTATGGATCAAGTGGATTAATTTGATGATCTTGCACATAGATCTATGACTTGGCACATATGTTGAGGAGTTGTTATAAAAACTAATGGACCATTGCTTGCACACTTATCCATGAGATCCACTTTTGGAGGAGTTTTGGAGGGGCATCCTAGCTTATGAGCATATATCTTTTGACAGAGTGCCCAAATTATTACTAGATCGGTGCCATTAGATGTAGAATGGCTGCGGGATTTCCAAATTGTGGTTGTTGACCACCTATTTCAACTAGGGGGTCAACTCCATGTGCCATGATGATATGTACCTGAATGTGCTACTAGTTTGAAGATTTTTTGGTTGTACAAGGTTGTTTTGGCCTTCAACACGTGTTTTTGTAATTGGAATTCCCGCTCCCCTGTGTGGGATTATACTGTAATGGGTCTGCATGGATCATAGTTTAGGTCGGTTACCTAGGAATTTATCATTAGAGGAGTTCCTTTCATCGAGTGTTCTTTTTCCTCAGGTTATTAATTTGGCCTAACCAGCCTTATTAATTTCCCTTGAGTTTTTCACTCCCACAATAATTCTCCAAAGTGGTGAAAGACACACTAATGGTTGAGCCCTATGGTAGCTAGTGTCCAGGAATATTGTAAATGACCATGCTACACATATTCTAGAGTATTGCGGAATTCCGTCGAGTCTAAGATAGTTTTTTTTAATTTTTAAAATTACCCATTTAATGGTAATTTTAATTAATTTTTGATAAAAAATGTAAAAACTAGGTCCTTGGGATTTTGATAGGGGTATTTGTGCTCAAAAGAAAGGGAATGAGACCCCCTACACCCTTGGACCAAGTTTTAGCTCAATTGGACAAGTTTTGCTAGGTGTTTGTCCATGAGAAGTCTAAGTCAATCTAAGACAACAATTTAATTGCTGGAATTGACAAAGTCAAAATTGTCAATTTTTTTTTATAAGAGCAAATTAATTAGAGAAAGAGTGGGATAACTTACCCAAACCTTTTCCTAACCTATCCTAACCCTTTCCCAACCTTTGCTTCACCCCCTCACCTAGCCATTAATGAAAAACGCCCCTTCCCCTTGAGGAGTTGCGCCCCCCTTCTAGAAGAATCTTAAGAAAATCAAAAAGTAATGAAGTGGGGCCTCTTCTCTCCCTTGGTGYACCTCCCTAGTCCCTCCAACTCATCATTTGACTTTTCAAACCCTTGCCAACTCATTCCAACTCAATACCAAAACCCTAAGKGACTAAAACCCTAGGAAGTGTGCCCCCCTCCTTGAGATGCTCAATAATGCTATGAGATTGACACTTGGAGAGCATCCAAGAGGGGTCACTCTTGGATCCCAAGTATAAATAAGAGCCTCCCCTCCCTCATTTGGACATGATCTATTCTCTTGCAAAGTTAGTCTACTCAAATTCCTCTTCTCTTCTCCTTTCTCTCTCATTCTTCTTGCTCTCTCTTTCTTTTCTCAAGCTTGGGCAAGTATTTGTCTTAGCTTGCTTTCTAATTTGGAGGAAATATTGGCATTGGGAGTCTTCTTGATGTCTTGGATCTACATTGGAGGTAACTTGTATTTGGTTTTGTTGAGTTTTTCTTATAGATTTAGTATAGGGTGTCCAAACAAAGTATTTTGCTTGGATAGATCTATTGTAGTATTGTCAGAGATCTTATGTGTAGTAGTTTCCTAGTTTTAGCAAAGTATTTTGTTAATCTCATCGGATCTACTCACCGCCTTTGCTTATCTTGTAGCTTAGTCTCTCATATTTGCAAGTTACTAAGGGTTTAGAAAGAGTAATTTCAGATCTGGAAATTACCTTTTCACCCACTTATTTTCCTCTTAAAAATTTATGTTCTTATCTATCTATTTCCTCTAACTCTTTGGGTACATTTTCTGCACTTGAATAGCTCTCTTTCAACACATTATTTGCTGAACTAAAGGTTAAAAATTTCTGATTTTCACTAACATAATTTTTTTGAAGAATTTTGGTGTTTTTGTAGAATTTCCTGCAGGTTTTCACCAAAAACAGGGAGGAACAACCCATTTGGGGCCCCATCTAAAGTCAAGCAAACACCTCCCAAGTTGGGATAACAAATACCCACTTCCCTCTCTCTCTAATTCTCATTGTAATCAAGCCCAAGGGAGTCCCAAGGGGTTGCTCTTCTCAAACAAATTTAATTTTCTGTGTTTTTAATTTCAAGTTTGCCTACACCTAGGAAAGAGTTTGGCAAAGCCAACCATTCTATATCGTAAGGCTAGGAATTTAGTTTTATTTTCAGCATTACTTTTCATTTCTAGTTTTCCCCACTTGTCCTTAAGACAAGGTTGTGTGGCTAGGATTAGTTTCATTTCAAGTTTTTTTATTCTTTATTGTTTTTCTACACCTAGGAAAGAGTTTGGCAAAGCCAACCATCCTATATTGTAAGGCTAAGAACTTAGATGTGGTTTATTGCTTCTAGTGCTTGTGTATGGTTTATCTTTAGATATTAGAATCTCCTTTCATTTCATTTCTTAAGCCGTGGAGGCATAGTAACCTACTTGTGTTCTCCAACCATTGCTTTTATTTCCAAGTACTTACTTTGCTTTCAAGTTTAATCATTTAATCTCTTTCAAGCTTAAGCAATTTATTTCACTTTACTTGCAAGCACTTAACCCAACTTAATTTAACTAAATTTTTAAGGCTCAATTTACCTTAGATCCATAGGATATCAATCTATCTAGTTAATTAGAACACCTTCAACTGTCTCAACTTTGCCACCAAAAAATGAACCTAAGGAAGAAGCAGGGGGTGCTAGATCAGGGATGGTCTCACGACACTAAGTGTCCCCCTTGTGGAGTACTTTTGTTCCCGGATTGACCTGTGGAGCTAGGGTGTGGCCTTGTTTGCCTCACTTCTTGAACACCCAACAATCTTTTTGGTATAAGTGGGGAGATTTCTAGGGAAGTCACATAGTTTTAAGATCCACACCTTAACTTAATCAACTTAAGCAATCCTAAAACTTAATCCACTTCAACTTGGTATAATTTCTTAATCTTTTGGTGGTTTATGCTCTTTAATTTTGCAAGCATTTCACTTAAGTTACTTTATATGCAATGTTATTGAGCACTTGTGGATGATTAGCTAGTAGTTGTGCAACTCTTACCTGTGGAGGCTTTTACACCCTACACCCTTGGACCAAGTTTCAGCTCAATTGGACAAGTTTTGCTAGGTGTTTGTCCATGAGGATTCTAAGTCAGTCTAAGACAATAATTTAATTGCTGGAATTGACAAAGTCAAAATTGTCAAATTTTTGTAATATGAGCAAATTAATTAGAGAAAGAGTGGGAGAACTTACCCAAACCTTTTCCTAACCTATCCTAACCCTTTCCCAACCTTTGCTTCACCCCCTCACCTAGCCATTAATGGAAAACATCCCCTCCCCTTGAGGAGTTGCGCCCCCCTTCTAGAAGAATCTTAAAAAAATAAAAAAGTAATGAAGTGGGACCTCTTCTCTCCCTTGGTGCGTCTCCCTAGTCCCTCCAACTCATCATTTGAATTTTCAAACCCTTGCCAACTCATTCCAACTCAATACCAAAACCCTAAGGGACTAAAACCCTAGGAAGTGCGCCCTCCTCCTTAAGATGCTCAATAATGTTATGAGATTGACACTTGGAGAGCATCCAAGAGGGGTCACTCTTGGCTCCCAAATATAAATAAGAGCCTCCCCTCCCTCATTTGGACATGATCTATTCTCTTGCAAAGTTAGTCTATTCAAATTCCTCTCCTCTTCTCCTTTCTCTCCCACTCTTCTCTCTCATTCTTCTTGTTCTCTCTTTCTTTTCTCAAGCTTGGGAAAGTATTTGACCTATCTTGCTTTCTAATAAAGAAATCTTTGGAGGAATATTGGCATTGAGAGTTTTCTTGGTGTCTTAGATCTACATTGGAGGTAACTTGTATTTGGTTTTGTTGAGTTTTGCTTATAGATTTAGTTTAGGGTGTCCAAGCAAAGTATTTTGCTTGGATAAATCTATTGTAGTATTTTCATAGATCTTATGTGTAGTAGTTTCCTAGTTTTAGCAAAGTATTTTGTTAATATCATTAGATCTACTCACGCCCTTTGCTTATCTTGTAGCTTAGTCTCTCATATTTGCAGGTTACTAAGGGTTTAGAAAGAGTAATTTCAGATCTGGAAATTATCTTTTCACCCACTTATTTTCCTCTTAAAAATTTATGTTCTTATCTATCTATTTCCTCCAACTCTTTGGGTACATTTTCTGCACTTGAATAGCTCTCTTTCAACACATTATTTGCTGAAGTAAAGATAAAAAAATTATGTTTTTCACTAACAATTTTTTTTTGAAGAATTTTGGTGTTTTTGTAGCATTTCCAACAAGCATTAGCTTGCTGATTTTCTGCAGATTTTCACCAAAAACAGGGAGGAACAACCCATTTGGGGCCATCTAAAGTCAAACAAACACCTCCCAAGTTGGGGTAACAAATACCCACTTCCCTCTCTCTCTAATTCACATTGTAATCAAGCCCAAGGGAGTCCCAAGGGCTTGCTCTTCTCAAGCAAATTTAATTTTCTGCGTTTTTAATTTCAAGTTTGCCTACACCTAGGAAAGAGTTTGGCAAAGCCAACTATCCTATATTGTAAGGCTAGAAATTTAATTTTATTTTCAGCATTACTTTTCATTTCTAGTTTGCCCCACTTGTCCTTAAGACAAGGTTGTGTGGTTAGGATTAGTTTCCTTTCAAGTTTTGTTATTCTTTATTGTTTTCCTACACCTAAAAAAGAGTTTGGAAAAACCAACCATCCTATATCGTAAGTCTAAGAACTTGGTTGTGGTTTATTGCTTCTAGTGCTTGGGTATGGTTTATCTTGAGATATTAGAAGCTCCTTTCATTTCATTGCTTAAGTCGTGGAGGCATAATAACTTACATGTGTTCTCCAAACATTGCTTTTATTTCCAAGTACTTACTTTGCTTTCAAGTTTAATCATTTAATCTCTTTCGAGCTTAAGCAATTTATTTCACTTTACTTGCAAGCACTTAACCCAACTTAACTTAACTAAATCTTTAAGGCTCAATTTACCTTAGATCCATAGGATATCAATCTATCTAGTTAATTAAAACACCTTCAACTGTCTCAACTTTGCCACCAAAAAACGAACCTAAGGAAGAAGCAGGGGGTGCTAGATCAGGGATGGTCTCACGGCATTAGGTGTCCCCCTTGTTGAGTACTTTTGTTCCCGGATTGACCTGTGGAGCTAGGGTGTGGCCTTGTTTGCCTCATTTCTTGAGTACCCAACGGTCTTTTTGGTATAAGCGGGGAGAGTTCTAGCGAAGTCACATAGTTTTAAGATCCACACCTTAACTTAATCAACTTAAGCAATCCTAAAACTTAATCCACTTCAACTTGGTATAATTTCTTAATTTTTTGGTGGTTTATGCTCTTTAATTTTGCAAGCATTTCACTTAAGTTACTTTACATGCAATGTGATTGAGCACTTGTGGATGATTAGCTAGTAGTTGTACATCTCTTGCCCCCGGAGGCTTTTACTTGCTTTATCCTTAATCACCAAGTCGCACATCTTGTGGAGGCACTTCTTGTTTGGGTTTGTAGTTGTGTTGATGCCATTGAAGACAACCCCTTGAAGTTGCGCATCTTGTGGAGGCACTTCATTGTTTGGGTTGTTGGCTTGTTGTGTTGTGGTATCTTCTTTTGAATACTCTTTTCTTTCCCTGCACAAGTCAATTCAAATTAGTTTAATTAGTGCTTGCCTATTTCATTTGTTGATAGTTGTATATTATTGTTGTATCTTTAGTATTCTTTATATCCATTTGTGTAGATAGTTGTTTCATTTACTTGTATCTAATTCAATTGTTGTGTAAAGTAATTCTTTTGTATCTAGTTGTAAACCTTGTAAAGTCTAATCTCTTTGTAACTTTAGTTGACCCCATTATCCAACCTTAGGCACAAGTCTTAGTTGACTTAGTAAAAAGGTTGTTTCTCATTGAAATCTTTCACTTTGCATTGTTTGTCTTTCATATAGGCTAGATTTCCCCCCAACCTTTAATCAATTAAAATTAACTCCTAGACATAATCTTTTAAATCAAGTAGTAACTAGGGTCTACCCCCCTTGGCTTCCCTAGGAGTAAGCCTAGACGGAAGAAGTTCAAGTCGAGGTGATAGTGGGCTTGAACTTAGACATTGTGTCTCCGAGGACACACTAAGTGGATCAGACTTAGTCCGCGTTAGCAAGTGTGTATAAGGA
>SNQJ01S0243074.1:0-13356 GCA_010110895.2 Picea sitchensis
CATTTATATTTGGACTAGATTGACAAAACACATCTTGAAACCATCTAGTGAGACCTAATGATAATGGGTAAGTAAATCTCCCCCTATGCTTCACATGTCCTACATATTGTCATGAGTCTTGGTCACATCTATGTGTAAGACATTAGTGACCTACTTGTGTAGATTTTTTTTTCCTTGAAATTCATCTGATCAACATTCACTGATTGAACTTCACCTTTTTCAGTCTCTAGAACAACCAAATTCAACAGTCACTTTTGATATGGATTCTCTTCCAAACCATAGACTCTTAGCATAGTAAACTACTCAAAAAGGAACCAGTTAATGGCAGAAGTGTCCTCAGAGACACACTTTTATTAAATCAGAAAAGAAATTACATGTGAGAAATTGCAAGAGTTTACACTCGAACAACTCAACACTCTAACAATGAGCTATATATAAGCTAAATGTCCTAAAAAACTCTAGTTATGGATCACTTATTAAATAAACAAGTGTCCATTTACAATAAATGCTATCTTAACAATCTTCTAACTGTACTCATAATTTAGATCCTAAGATACGACACCTTTTTAGAGTCACATATTTTACAACAATACTCTATTTCTAAATGTCTCCATTTATTAATCAAATCTTCTAGATTATTAATTTAATATCCTAAATTAATAATCATTTTATTCTAACTTATTAAACTATGATATTTGTATTTTGGATTATCTAAAATTCCCCCCATGATCCAAAGATACATTACAACAAATACCAATTTCATCCCTAAATTTAGTAAATTTTATTCCGCCAATAGGTTTTGTGAAAATGTCGGAGATCTGATCTTCTGAAGGAAAATATATTGGCTTGGTGAAATCCTTTGCAATGAGTGATCTAATATGATGATACTTGGTGTCCATGTGCTTTGTATTTGAATGAAAAACTAGATTCTTAGCAAGCTTAATGGTTGATTGGATATCGATGAATAATGATGTAGCTTCTGCTTCAGAAATGCCCAAGTCCTGTAAAATTCTGCGTAACCAAACGATTTCACATGTTTCTTCCCATGCTGAGATGTATTCTGCTTCTGCTATAGAAGTGGCCACTGTAGCTTGTTTCTTACAATTCCAAGACACTGTTGTTGAAACCATGTTCATTAAATAACCTGATGTTGATGCTTGATCAATACTTCCAGCAAATTTGGCATCTGTAAATCCACCAAGTGCAAAATTTTTAGTCTTTTGTACAGAAGACCAAAATATTTTGTTCCTTGTATATATCAAAGAACTCTTTTGGTTTCATTCTAGTGGTTGTCCCGTGGTTGTTGCATAAAGCGTGAAAGAATATTGACTGCATAAGATAGATTCGGTCGAGTGTTTGTCAAATAAATCAAGTTGCCAATCAACTGTCTATAAATAGTGTTGTCTACCATTTCCCCCCCTTCAAATTTTGAAAGTTTCAAGTGTTGTTCCATAGGGGGTAAGAGATGGTTTGCAATGCTACATTCCAAATCGTTGAAGAATTTCTACTGCATACTTACTCTGAGAAATGAAAATATGATGTGGACGTTGGAATACTTCAATTCCAAGATAGTGGTGAAGTAATCCCAAATCAGTCATCTTAAACCCAACATGTAACTCCTTTTTCACCTACACAATATGATCATCATCATTCCCTGTAATGATCAAATCATATACATAAATAACAAGAATCACCAAATATGGACCCCGTTGATGGATATACAAAGTATCATCATATTCACTTCGTGGAAAACCAACTTTCCTGAGGTATTCATCCATTTTGGTATACCAAGCTTGGGGAGCTTACTTTAAACCATATAAATCCTTAATTAATTTGCATACTTTATGTTCCTTCCCTGCAACTTCAAAAGTCGGTGGTTTTTGCATATATACATATTCCTGTAAGTCTTCATTGAGAAAATAAGTTTTTACATCCATTTGATGAACTTCCCGACCTTTCTAAGTGGCCAATGCAAGTGTTAATCAGATAGTGTTCCATTTAGATATAAGAGCAAAATGTTCTGCATAATCAAGGCCTTCCTGCTGCGCAAAACCTTTAGCCACAAGTCGTTCTTTATACTTGTCAATTTTTCCATGTTGGTTGTATTTAATTTTGTAAATCCATTTTCATCCGATGGGTTTAACAATTGTAGGGCAATCAATAAGTTTCCAAGTGTTGTTATAAATTATTGCTTGATACTCTTCAACCATAGCCTATTGCAATTCTTTATGTTTTACTGCTTCTTTGTATGTGAAAGGTTCAGTAAAATCATTTGCTACCAAGGAAAATTTTTCTTCACTTCTGTGTGAACCCCTTGTTCCTGTTTTATTATGCTCATAATGCCTTACATATTTCAAAAGTTGAACTTCCCATTTTGGTAGTTGATGTTCACTTGTCTTGGAATCTGAATTACCATTATTGTAAATTGGATTAATGTAAACTAATGTTCGTCGATCAGTAGAATAT
Organism: Picea sitchensis; assembly: GCA_010110895.2. Classification (NCBI taxonomy): domain Eukaryota; kingdom Viridiplantae; phylum Streptophyta; class Pinopsida; order Pinales; family Pinaceae; genus Picea; species Picea sitchensis. Next base: position 2,467 of record SNQJ01S0243074.1, read on the forward strand.
TCTGGAGGTGGAGAATCATTGTCATATGAAATGTTGTTGCTAGGAGAGTTTGATGAATTGCTGGAAGACCCAGATGATGTTGTTGAAGTAAATGGATTGGATGTATCATCTTCAAATGAAGGAAAATCAAGTTCATACCAATTATATGAATTTGGTTGACTTTTCATTTTTCCTTTTCTTTGGTTTCCTTTATTTTCTAACTTTTGAAGAAGAATTTTGATTTATTCATCATTCTTACTTTTAGTTTCATCAAAAACCACATCCCTTCTCAGAATAAATTTTCCATTGGACAAAAGTCTGTACCCTTTCTTCTCATCAAAATACCCAATCATTGTGCATTTCAAGCTTCTTGAGTCAAGCTTAGTTCATTTTTATTTCGGAACTAAGGAATAACATACTGATCTAAAAACTCTAAGATGTTTCACTAGAGGTTTGAAACCAAACCATTCTTCATAAGGTGTGATTCCATCCAAATAAGAAGTTGGAGATCTATTCCTTAAGTATATAGATATTAACATGGATCTTGTCATTCCTAACAAGGTGCGATTCATTCTTTCTGTGACTCCATTTTGCTGAGGAGTGTAGAAATGTGTAAGATGTCTTCTTATCCCATTGTCTGTGCAATAAGTTTTGAATTAATTAGAAGTGAATTCCCCTCCATTATCTTTCCTGAGAGTTGCTATATTTTCTTTAACTTTGTTTTCAAAAAGTTGACGAAAAACCTTAAACTTTTCAAATACCTCCGACTTTTATTCAAGAAGTAAACCCAAGTCATTCTATTTAAATCATCAATAAAGAGTAAAAAATATTTGCAACCACCGAAAGAAGTATGTAGTGGTACGCAAACATCATTGTGAACTATTTCCAACCGCCTATTTGCACGCCATGAACTTGTTGGAAAACTCTGTCGACTTTGTTTTCCATAGATGCATGCTTCACATTTTGAATTTTCCTTTCTAAAAGTTGGAAGTCCCTTAACCATCCCTTGTTTTTTCAATTGAGAGAGACTTTCAAGGTTGATATGTCCATATATCACATGCCACAATTTGATAGGTGAAATACTTGTACTTACTGTGCCTGCAAAGTCTGAATGCCTTCAAATAAGTGTCTGACGCAGCTTTTCCCTCAGGGCACGCCGCTCCAACCAGGACCTTCTTCTTCATGGGCCCGAAGAGTCAAAATACTCTTCTTATCCCTTATCGGGACTTCTTCAATACCAACAGAATGCTCTCCGACAAATTTCCCTTTTTCTTATCGGAGAATCGGTGTACGCGATGTCGCATTTCACTGTCCCCACAAATCCCCGATTCCCGAACTCCGATGTGGGCGACACCTGTCAAAACCAAATGATATCACCATGGGACCCGTCGTGATTCGGAGTTTCTTGGTTCTTCCAGCAAAAACTCTTACAACAACGGAAACCCTGAAAAGCCGATCCCCGATGCATGTGCGGGTGTTTTCCTCTAAGTCATCCCTCCTTGTGGGGTTATCGGATATCGCAGGATCGCGATTTCCACTGTCATGATTTCTTTGTAGGTGGAAAATCCGACTGTCGAACCCTGACTCCCAGGGATCTCGTGCCACGTGTCCCCGCGGCGATCAATGGCTCCAGTTACGTCGGGAAATCGCTAATCACGATTTCAACGGGCAACAAACTCTTGTCCCCACAAACCCCGATAAGTCGAATCTCGATGGCTCTGGGGATCCTCCTTGGCACGCTTAGGTTTAACCCATGTGCATCTCCTTGAGATATAACGGCTGGTGGGATTCCACTAGGCTCCCCTGCGAACCTTGACCGTTAGTTTCTCCTCTCGATAATTCCTCTCCAAGCCGCGACTACACCTCTGCGTGACCCTTGTTCGATGAACCCTCATGGCTCTCTTCCATGATATCAGAAGTGATAACCCTCCTGAGCAACAACAACCTCTATCTCCTTTTGCTCAGGTTAACACCTGAGACTTCAAATTCTTCCTGTGCGCTCTCCACACGAATTTCGCAATAACCCTATGACTTCTGAGTGGATGAGAATAAGTGTTTAACTATAGAGCCTTCATCAACACACTCTTGCGGATGAATTCAACTGCACTCTATGCAGGAATCTCCTGGCTCTGACAGAGAAACAATTGAAACTTATTCTTTTCTTTCTTCCTCAGACTTCAAATTGAAACCCTAAAATCACATGCACAACATATACAAGCAAATGCATTCCCAGCAACAAGCATTCATGAGCATAACAATTACACAGGGAAAACAAAAACAACCATGAAATTGAAACAAAACCTCATTTTATTAATTCAATCTTTTGTACATGGTTGTTCTTCACAGATTCCTCTTCTTGCTCTTCTCTTCTGAATGCTTCTGAATAATATTACAATGTACAAAGGAGGGTGTCTATATCCGTTTTCCCTCTCAAAAACTGAAACTGTCTAATCTGGAAAATAAAAATCCTATCTTCTTGCATTAAATCTAATAAATGTCTTCCTATCTACTAAGGATGAGAGCTTAAAGGCTCAAGGTCCCCTTTACAATACAAGTGTGCTTCTTTATAAATGACTTCATTAAAGAGCGACGCAACAAATTCTAATGTATTTCAAAATATGTGTTGGCTTATCCAATTGCCTCCCGCTTGATGCGCTGGCTTGCTTGGTGTGTTGTCGATGCTCCTGCATCATACTCCTCATCTTGGAAATATTCATGGGCTCCTGTCCATGACCTCCCTCACGGTCTATCCATGTTTCTGTATCATTGCTTCATTCTCCCAGCTGGAGTCTTCCACTGGGTGATTCTTCCACTTGACTAGGACTCTAAATACTGCTTTCGTCTGGTCTTCTTCCCCACTCACTTGTCCAGTATGCATTCCATCTGCGATTTTTCTGCAACTGGTAATTTCTTATGCCACTGGATCACTGGTTCTTCAGTTCCATCATCTTCTTCTCCAGCCCTGTATGGGTATAAATCTGAAACATTAAATATCAGAGATATCCCGATGACATCCGACAACTCGATCTCATAAGCATTCTCCCCGAACTTCTTCAGTACCCTGCATGGCCCAATTTTCTTCATTTTGAGCTTGTTGTATATTCCCCTTGGGAACCTTTCCTTCCTGAGATGTGCAATAACTAGATCTCCAACTTTGAATTGAAGTTGTCTCCGATGTTGATCTGCTCTTCGCTTATATTCCTGGTTTGAATCAATTAGTCACTACTTCACCTTGCTGTGAATTTCCTTCATTGCTTCAGTGAACTCCTCTGCGCTCGCACTGCTAGTCGTGGCCTGTTCTGATTCCATGAGTTTAGAAACTCCCCTCGGTTGTGTCCCTTACATAATTTGAAATGGACTTTTTCCTGTACTCTGATTCACTGAATCATTGTACGCAAACTCTGCCTGTGGCAATATGTTGTCCTAGCTGCTATGGTGCTCTGTAACCAAGCTCCTCAGCAAGTCCCCCAGACTCCTGTTGACCACCTCCGTTTGTCCGTCTGTCTACGAATGATAAGCTAAACTAAAATCCAAATTAGTCCCTAGCTTCTTCCATAGCGTCCTCCAAAAATGACCTATGAATTTTGTATCCTTATCCGAGACTATGCTCCTCGGCAATCCATGAAGTCTAACAACCTCTTTGAAAAACAAGTTTGCGATGTGGGTCGCATCGCTGGTCTTTTGACATGGAATAAAATGTGCCATCTTTGAAAACCTGTCCACTACTACAAAGAGGGAATCAACACCTCTTTGCGTCCTCGGTAAACCCAATACAAAATCCATGCTGATCGCCTCCCATGGTCTCTCAGGTATGGGTAATGGCTGATAAAGACCTGCATTTTTCTTTCGACCCTTCGAATGTTGACAAATTCGACACCTATCAACAAACCTTTTGACCTCTGCTCGCATGCCTGGCCAAAAATATGATTCACTCAACTTTGTGAATGTTTTATCGTGGCCAAAATGCCCTGCCAAGCCTCCACTGTGCTTCTCCTTTAACAGATTCTCCCTCATGGAGAAATTTGGAATACACAGTTGATTGCCTCTGAACAATAATCCCTCCTGGATCATATAATCTATCCACATGCTCCTATCTCTGAGAACTGGATTCTCAGCTGCTTCATACGCTTCTCCGAAATCTATATCTCCTGCATACATGTCCTTCAGTTTCTCAAAACCTAATGTTTTGACTTGATACTCCTGCAACAACAGACATTTCCTGCTCAAAGCATCAGGCACTTTGTTAGCAGTACCCGAAATGTGTTTGATCACAAACGTGAAATTCTGCATGTACTCTACCCATTTTGCATGTTTCTGATTCAACTTCTCCTGTTGACTCACAAATTGCAATGCATGATTATCGCTGTATAATACAAATTCCTTTGGGATCAAGTAATGTCTCCACTTCTTTAGCGCCTGTATGATAGCATAGAACTCGTTATCATGCGTGGAGTATTTCATCTTTGCTTCATCCAGTTTCTCGCTGAAATATGCAACTGGCCTGTCTTCTTGACTTAAGACCCCTCCTACGACATATTTGCTTACGTCACATTTCACCTGAAATGTCTTCATGAAGTACAACAACACCAACACTGGTCGTTTCGTTATCTTTCGCTTCAACAGATTGAAGCTTTTCTCAGCCTCTTCTGTCCAATGAAAAGACTTATGTCGTTTTTTCACCATGTCCATCATTGCTGCACTAATTCCACTGAAGTTCCTGATGAACTTTCGGTAGAAACTAGCTAATCCATGGAAACTCCTCACCTCGAAAACATTCCTCGGTGATGGCCAATTCTTGATCACTCCCACCTTACTCGGATCCATATTCAACTCATTTGACGAAATAACAAAACCCAAATAAATGAGCTCTGTCTGCATAAATGAAGATTTCTTCAGATTTATCAACAACTTCTCCTGCTGCAGTCTTCTCATCACAGTGGCCAAATGTTTTAAATGCTCAGCCTTGGTCTTGCAGAAAATCAGTATATCGTCCAGATATACAACAACGAATTTGTCGATGAACTCCTTCAGGACTTCATTCATCAGTCTCATGAATGTGCTTGGTGTGTTTGTCAAGCCAAACGACATGACCAGCCATTCATACAAACCTTCATTTGTCTTGAATGTTGTCTTCCATTCATCACCATCCCTCATGCGAATCTGGTGATATCCGTTTTTCAGATCAATCTTTGAAAAATAATTTTCCCCGCTAAGGCAATCCATTAGATCATCCGTTCTCGGTACTGGAACCCTATACCTGATGGTAATTTTTTTGATCTCTCTGGAGTCAGTGCACATTTTCCAACCTCCATCTTTCTTCGGACTTAGTACTATCGGAACAACACCTGGACTCAGGCTCTCTCTGACCAATCCTTTGTCCAACAAATCCTGGACCTCCTTTTTGACTTCCTCATTTTCCTGTGGCGTCAGTCTATACGCAGCTTTATTCGGTAAAATTGCTTCGGGTATGAGGTCTATGTGGTGACTCACACTCCTCATCGGTGGCAACGAACAAGGTAATTCGTCCATGATGATGTCAGCAAACTCTTCCAACAGCTCCTGAATCTCAACTGGTAAGTCATCCACTATCGTGCTAGTCAGGACAATTCTTAGTTTCCTGACCACAAAGAATTGTGGATCTTCCTTCTTCTCCATCTCTGTGAGAATCTCCTTCCCACTCATGAGAAGTATGGTATTTCTTACTTTCGGTTTCACATCTTTATCCTTTATTGGAAGCAGTCTGTGTGTGCTCCCATCCTTTTCTAAAGTGTATGTGTTCCTCCTCCCGTCATGAACCACATTTCGGTCATATTGCCATGGTCTACCCAATAACAAATGACATACATCCATGGGGATAACATCACAAAGAATTTTATCATTATATCCTCCTATCTTGATATCAACCAAACATTGTTTAGTGACACTCACCTGATGTCCCTTCTATAGCCACGAGACTTTATATGGACTCGGGTGATCAGTTCTCTCCAGCTCCAACTTCTCCACCATCTCAGTTGAAACGAGATTGTCAGTGCTCCCACTGTCCATGATAACCTTGCATTTCTTATCCTTGGTTTTGCAAGTTGTCCTGAACAGTCTGGTCCTCTGAGCTGAACTTTCCTGTACCTCTTCCTTGGGTGTCAAAAGGACTTTTCGCATCAGAAGTGAGCTTCCTCTCTCTGCACCTTCTGCTTCGGCATCTCACCTCTGTGCCTCAGCAATGTGAGTTTCTCCTCTGTCCTTCTTCCTATCTGGACAGTCAACTGCCTTGTGTCCATCCTTTCCACACGTGAAGCATGTGATCACTCCACCTCGGCCTCTTCCTCTTCATTTGGTACAAGAAAAAGTGTTTGCATCAGCATAATCTCCTCTCTGATCATTTTGCTGTCCTCTCGGCTCAGCATATTGTTGTCTTTGTTGTGAGGTTCCACCTCTCTCAATCTTACCCTGAGGTTTCTTCCATTCCTCCTTGGGCTTCTGATATTTCTCTTGGGAAACTGTCTTGCCTCTGGGCTGACTTCTGCCTCGCCCTCGCTATCCTTGCCTTTGGCTCAGCTTCTCCTCAGCTTTCAGAGCCATCTGATAAGAATCCTCCACCGTTCTGATGGTCATCATGCTTAATTCGTCCTGAATGTCGTATCTCAGACCATTCAGATATCTGGCTACCTTCTCATCATTGCTCTCCCAATGACCTACTCGGATATTGAGCTTGTAAAATTCTTTGGTGTATTCCTTCACCGTCATCAATTTCTGTCGCAGGTTCTGCATTCGCCTGAACAGTGTGATCTGATAATCCCTTGGGATGAAATTTGCTTTCATATTTGAAATCATTCGATCCCAGCTTTTAATCCTTTGTTTACCTTTGGAACGCATGTCTGCCTGTAGCTCGTCCCACCATAATGCTGCATGTCCTTTCAGTTTAGTGACATCATGTCTTACCTTTTTATCTTCTTCGATATCTTCATAATCGAAGTAGGTGTCAAGAGCCCTGATCCAGTCTAACAGCTCTTCTGCATCCATACTTCCTTCAAAGACTGGAATGTCCATTTTCGTCTTTGAACTCATTCGGGCGATAGCTTTAATCAGTCGCTCGTTTGTTGCATCTTCAGCTGCAACTTCTTCTTGTGGTTTAGCTTCAGCTTCATTGTCGGAATCACTTAGATCCCCTGCACCAGTTGTGTGTATCTGAGTTGTTTCCATCTCCTCGAGTCTCGCTCTAAGATCTCGTATCTGTCTTTCCATTTCTGGGTTTCCTGCCGGCCTACCTCTTCTTCGCACATCCCTGTCCTCCGGATCAGGCGATTATCTTTCTCTTCTGGGCAGCATGGTGAATTCCTCTTTCTCCCTGTTCCAAAAAACAAAGAGTACTCCTGCTTTGATACCACTCTGACGTAGCTTTTCCCTCAGGGCACGCCGCTCCAACCAGGACCTTCTTCTTCACAGGCCCGAAGAGTCAAAATACTCTTCTTATCCCTTATCGGGACTTATTCAATACCCACAGAATGCTCTTCGACAAATTTCCCTTTTTCTTATTGGAGAATCGGTGTATGCGATGTCGCGTTTCACTGTCCCCGCGAATCCCCGATTCCCGAACTCCGATGTGGGAGACACCTATCAACACCAAATGCTATCACTGTGGGGCCCATCATGATTCGGAGTTTCGCAATTCTTCCGGAAAAAACTCTTACAACAACGGAAACCCCAAAAAGCCGATCCCCGATGCGTGTGCGGGTGTTTTCCTCCACGTCATCCCTCCTTGTGGGGTTATCGAATATCGCGAGATCGCGATTTCCACTGTCACAATTTCTTTGTAGGTGGAAACTCTGACTGCCGAACCCCAACTCCCAGGGATCTCGTGCCATGTGTCCCCGCGACGATCAATGGCTCCAGTTACGTCGAGAAATCACTAATCACGATTTCAACGGGAAACAAACTCTTGTCCCCGCAAAGCCCTATGAGTCGAATCTCGATGGATCTGGGGCTCCTCCTTGGCGCGCTTAGGTTTAACCCATGTGCGTCTCCTCGAGATCTAACGGCTGGCGGGATTCTGCTAGGCTCCCCTGCGAACCCTGATCGTCGGTTTCTCCTATCAAGAATTCCTCTCCAAGCCGCGAATACAAATCTGCGTGACCCTTGTTCAATGAACCCTCTGGGATCTCTTCCACGATATCAGAAGTGATAACCCTCCTGAGCTTCTTTTCGACTCAGATTCTTCAGAGAAACCTGCGCATAACTCTTGCGCTTACTACTCAACCACCTCTAGTGTTGAATATTTCAGACTCTGTGCAGCTATTGCAATAGAAACCTCTATCTCCTTTTTGTCAGGTTAACACCTGAGACTTCAAATTCTTCCTGTGTGCTCTCCACACGTATTTCGAAATAACCCTATGACTTCTGGGTGGATGAGAATAAGTGTTTAACTATCGACCCTTCATCAACACACTCTTGTGGATGAATTCAACTGCACTCTATGCAGGAATCTCCTGGCTCTGACAGAGAAACAATTGAAACTTATTCTTTTCTTTCTTCCTCAGACTTCAAATTGAAACCCTGAAATCACATGCACAACATATACAAACAAATGCATTCCCAACAACAAGCTTTCATGAGCATAACAATTACACAGGGAAAACAACAACAACCATGAAATTGAAACAGAACCTCATTCTATTAATTCAATCTTCTGTACATGGGTGTTCTTCACAGATTCCTCTTCTTTCTCTTCTCTTCTGAATGCTTCTGAATAATATTACAATGTACAAAGGAGGGTGTCTATATCCGTTTTCACTCTTGAAAACTGAAACTTTCTAATCTGGAAAATAAAAATCCTATCTTCCTGCATTAAATGTAATAAATGCCTTCCTATCTACTAAGGACGAGAGCTTAAAGGCTCAAGGTCCCCTTTACAATACAAGTGTGCTTATTTATAAATGACTTCATTAAAGAGCGACGCAACAACTTCCAAAGTATTTCAAAATATGTGTTGGCTTATCTAGCTTCCTCCCGCTTGATGCGCTGGCTCGCTTGGTGTGTTGTCGATGCTCCTGCATCAGTGTCCCTTTCATCCTTAACAATTTTCCATCTTCATAACCTGTCATCACTATTTTCATATTCTGTTTGACTAAATTAATTTTAACTAAGCCATCTTCCATAATCACCTTATGTCCTACTTGTCGAATCGTGACTAAAGACAACAAATTATTTTTAAAGGTTGGTACATACCATACATTTGAAATCATTTGTTCTCCAATATCAGGTAAATAAACTTTAACTACACCTTTTCCATAAGGAGTATGTTCGGTATTATATGCAAGAAAGAATGAATTAAGATGGCATTCTTGAAAAGTCCAAAATAAATCACGTCTGAAAGTCATGTGTTGATATGTTCCTGAATCTAAAATCCAAGAATCTTCATAATCACTTTGAAAATCAGTGGAAATTTGTATTGTTTAAGATGAGGTAAGAACATATTTTGAACCATCATCATCTCGATCATTTGCAAACTATGTTGTGTTTTGATGAAACTTGGAAATTTTATCAATGGAACTTCAACAATCTTCTGCATAATGACCAACTTTGTTACATCTTCTACAAACAATTTAACTGAAATCTCTCCCTCTACCTAAATTTTTTCCTTTGCCTCTACTTTGACCTATATGTGGAGTTTGTCCTCTACCTTGACTGTTGCCTTGAAAATAGCCTCTACCTTTATTATTTCCTTTTCCATGAAAATACCCTTTTCCTTGACTGTTTCCTCTGCCTTGAAAATACCCTTTGCCTTGATTGTTTCCTCTACCTTGAAAATTGTTTTCTCTACTTTGGCTTCGACCATGACCTTGTACAAAATTTCCTCTTCCTCTGCTTCTAGAACTGTCACTTGAAGATTTACTTGTGTTGGCTTCTGTGAAAAAAACATCTTCCCCAACTTGCTTTTTCTTTCCAAAAGTTTTGTTGTGTTGATATAACATTTCACTTAGTTCATCAAATGTAAGCTTATATAACTTGCCAATTACTTGTAAAGTTTCCAAAAAATGTGTATAGGAGGAAGGCAATCCAACAATTAAAATTGTGGTCGGGAAACTATAATCAACTGCTTGAAAACCAACATTTAGTATTTCCTTCTTAATGTTCTCAAGTATGGAAATATATTCATGTACATCACTTCCTTCAATCAATTTTTGTTGGAGCAACTTTAATTGAAGATGAACTTTCTTTGATTCAGGTTGAGTATCAAATAAATCCTTAAAAATTTTCAAAGCAGATCATGCATCAGTAGTATTTTCAATGTGAACACACATCTCATCATTAACTGAATATTTAATGAGTGCTAATGCTTTGGCATTTTTAACTTCCCATTTTTCTAATGTAGTTGCATTTGTAGGCTTAGTTGTCTTAATATCTTCATTACATATATCACGCCAAAGTTCATTGTAAATGAGATTACTTTCAATGACACGTTTCCATGTCTTGTATGATTTTTTGCCTTCAAGTTTATCGGATTCAAAGAACAAATTAATTAGATTCGACATTGTAGCATTGAATCTTTGCACCAAAAAAGAATCAAGCAAAAAAATCAAGATGAGCAATACACCAGACACATCACACAAAAAACGATATATTAGGGCTTCACATTGACCCTCGTATAGTCGTTAAGAAAGAGAAAAATGACTGATCTTTGCACTTGGTTCTAGTCAAATTCCAGGTAACTTTCAAAATTTTACCCTTTACAATAACCACAAATTTTAAAAAAATTCACCCCCCATTCAAAGTAGAAAATACTTTGAGTTACAAAATTTTTGTTACCCCCAAAAATATCTAAACTGCTTATCATTGTTTTAAGAAAATTTGTTTCCTTTGTTGATCCTTCGGCTCACAATAGAATAATATAGAAATACAATTTGGTAGGGTTCAGCA